>JAQIXJ010002016.1:0-17459 GCA_034700185.1 Phthiracarus laevigatus | reverse complement strand
TGAATTTTAGCAAATAATAGGTGCATGATATTAAGTTCGGTGCCACCGAATAGCAATTTTCGTGTGACTGAAAAAAAGTTGGCAAAACAACAATTCTCTCGCGGCAGTGATTCGACAACATTACATAAATAGTAAGTGCTCGTATGTGTGTTGTAGTGAAAACTTTTGCCTCTTCTAATAGTTGTGTGTGAGTGGTGTATCGCGAACTAAATTGAGTGTACAGTATGCTAACGTTAACGGGAGTCAAACTGCAAACAAACGCTTATTCACTCTCAACTCGCTGTGTTCACGCATTCTGAGAGAGCGAACCAATTTATGAAAGAGAGTTTAAGCAAAATGTTTCCGATATTGTGACAAGAATTTTTGAAACATAAAAACTAACAAAAATTATTCAAAAAAAGCAAAATGCATTGTAAAGTTATTTCCTGTGTAATTTTCTTTAAGCTTTTCGCAAAAATATTTTAATATAGTGTGTGAAGATTATTGATGAGTATTGCGAGAAAATTCTATCCATATTTTTATTTAAAAAAAATTAAAAAATGCATTTCCATAAAAAGTATTTGGTATTCGTGTCATTATTACTATTGCGCTACATTTACTGCACAGCGATGGGTATGTCAACAAATATTATATAAATGTACTTTTTTGATTTGTGTGTCTTATTAATTTATATTTAATTCGTGTAAAAAATAAAGGGATTGTTGTGGGATTATTTTAATTGTTTTATTGCGAAGCACACGCTGTATCGTATTTTTGGCGCAAAAATCTCTTCTAAGTTTATCTGATAAGCGATTTCGTAAACTGTATTTATTTGCCGAAAAATTATCATATATTTTTTTCGCGCACACACGTAATTAAAAAACAAAAGAATTCATTTTTCTGCAATTTAAGAAAACTGAAATAGAAGGCATGTATAACAGCAGTATATAATTGCATTAATTCATCACAATTATGCGCTGCGTTGAGAAGAAGTGTTGCTTAATTGGTGAACCAAATTCTAAGCCAAAAATATCAACTGCTGCTGCAGTACCGGTACTGGCAGTAACAAACAAACAAAAAAGTTTATAAACTTGAGTGGCATTTTTTAAATGCGAAAAACTATTTACAGAAAAGAATACGAAATTAAATATTTCTATTTTTCATGCTAAATAGAAACTTTACGAAACTTGTTAGATGAGAACGAAATAATATTAATAAATTTCATAAACATTTTTTTGTTGCTTTAATTATTTAAGCATTAAGCGTTTCTCTTTATATCCGTGCGAATGTCGTATGCGTCTTTGGCGTAATTATAAATTCTTGACCACACTTTCCTTTTTTGTCGAAAAAATATAAGTGCCTCTTTTTTCAAAAAATGTTGTCGTTTTGGCATTTATTTTCATGGTTTTATGTTTATGTGTATGAGAATACTTTGGCTCTCTCTCTCTCTCTCTCTCTCTCTCTCGCAAAAATTTTTAGTATTCCACAGCTTAACCGACACTTTAAGCGTTAGCTCTAATAAATTAAATAAGTATTTTAAAGACCTTTCAGACATATAAATTTCAATTCAAATATAATCTCTTATCGCTTCTCATATTTTTTCCATGTGGTATGGTATGGTAACATTAACCGTATAAAATAATTTAATTTTTTTGTTTTAAATAACTTATAACTTTTATTTTTAATTCATTTTATTTTCTTCGTATTTTAACATTTATAACGAAATAATGAAAACAATTTCCCCATATTTGAAGGTTTGATTTATTTTTTAAAAATTTTGTTGAACAAACCCAATTGCAAAAACTTAATTTTCAATATTTATTTTCTAAACATCATTTTTAATAAATACGCGGGTAATATATTTAATAAATTTCGTTTTTCAATAAATATTTACCAATTACTGACATTTATTGATGCTTTTTTCTTACAATAAACATATACACAGTTTTTTGGCGTTTAGAATAAGTAGTCTATACATGTTTAGATGATTAATAGCCGAATAGTCAATATAAGATTTAGACAAACTGCGTGTCAAAAACTGATTAAGTGTTGCTGTAATAAAAAAATTAAGTGCTACTCTGCTTTTGTTAATGGAAAAAAATTGAAATGTTTAATTGTTAAAAATCTTATTAATCGCATTTAAAATGTCCTTTAAGTGATTTTCAATACATATATGAACGCCTTTTTGTTTTGTGTTGGCAATATTAAAATAGTTTTTTATCATCAATTTTCTTTTCATTGTTGCTTTGGCTCCTTAGGTGCTTAAAATGTACAATGAACATTAAATTGTAAAATGTTTTAGATTCATATACAAAACCGACCCAAAAATAAATCTTGAAAATAAATAGGATAACTCAAAAGAACAGCTATTAAAACCGATATCATATGATATGGAGTCAATGATTTGTGTGCGATTTTTTTGTTGAAACGAATTAAACGATAAATTTTGATATTTTATGATTTCGATTAATTAATAAAACGAAATAAAAACTTTTTCCAAGTATTAAGTTGACTAAATCGCATTAATTTTAGCCGGAAGTACTTTGTAGTTAAATGGGATAGGGTAATGACAGGAATATTAAAATATTTTTTGAAAACTTTGGTATAAAATTGAATAATTAGTTTATGTATGAGTTAGTATTTGAAATTTACCTAAAAAACAAATTTAAGAAAAATAATTAACGAATTTCACAGCAATTCTTTAAATTTAAAAATCGAAAAAGTTACAAACTACAGTAATTATAAAAATCGTTAGAAAATTTTAAAAAAATTAGTACAAAAATGAGTTAGATCAAGTGCACATAGATTTTGTTTCCTCACTAAATGACTTTTTATTATTTCTAGAAAAATTGTTTTTAGCTCGCTTTGTAAAAGTTAGCTATTAGATTTGACATGTCCGTCTGTCCGTAGACTTTTTTAAATTGCATAATTGATGGAATTTACTTGGGTAATGTGAATGCAATTATTTATAATTCACTAAAACTAATGTACATATCTATACACTTAAAAATATATGAATCAAAAAAGCACTTTATATTGTTTGTTCTAGTTTTTACTTCAAAACAGATTATTTTTACATCAAATTAAACTAAGACAAAATAATTTCAGCCAATAAGGCAATGTGAGGGATATAAAGTTCATTTATGGGCCGTTTCCAAAGTAATAACAAATTTTTTAGTTTTAGTATATTCATTGTTATTTTATATTAATTGTTAAAAATTACTAAGTAGTTTTAAAAATTTGTGTAAATCGTATATTTTAGTGCACTAATTTTGGTTTTATCTCATAGCTTATGTTTAATTAGATATTATTAGATTTTCTATCAATCTTTAATTAACAATTTTCAATGCCCGTATTATAATATTAATTAAAAACACGGATTAAATCCATAAGCTTCACCATAGATTATTCCAAAAGTGAGCTAAAGATTCAGTAAATGCGCAAAATTTATTGATTGTATATGATTTATAATAGTTTTAATATTAAAGTATTTAAATTTTATACATAATTAATAATCAAGTAGAATTGAACTGTTTTTAACCTTTAATTTAGTTAATTAAATGAAAATGTCACAAATTTATTTCGCTCATCCTATAGATCGAAAATTATTGTAATGTAACGGATAGTTCATATTTATTGTCTTAAAATAGATGAATAATAGATAATCAATATTAATTATCATTTAATAGCAAAAAAAACTTATCGAACGCAATGGGGGAGAAAATTATAATTTTCAGAACACTATGCTCCTTTTGCTTGATTATATGATGATTTTTACCACGTTAATCAGAAAATAATACGAGCGATAAGTAGAGTGTAGTACACACGTACGCACACACAATATATTATTACGGGGAATGTGATTGACTGCGGATGTGATTATTGTGTTCACTGACTGTCGACAGCAATTAGTAATGTATAAGAGTGACAATCAAGCTATAAGTGTCCAAACAGATAGAGTGATATATAAGCTTATATATATAGAGCCATTACGCGCAAGCAAAGTGAAAAAATGTGTGTACCGTAGTATTTTTTAAGAGGGAAAATGATGATCATAATGATTATAATAATGGAAGGGGAAAACGCATTAACAATAAAAAAACTAACATAACTATAATAATAGTGTTCGCTTTGTGGAGAGATTATAACTCACACACGCAGCGAGAAAGAAACCATTGGGATTATTGAGTACGATTTTAAAGACAAAACAAAGCAACACAATGCGAATAAAAATATTAATGGCTCATAAACATATAATATTAAAAACTGTTTATTATTACAATATGTTCCTATATGTAGTTTTTTCGCGAAATGGGGAAAAATTGAAGAAAAAAACGTTTTTCTTTCTTTTATCTTATTGCTTTCTTTTATTTTTGTTTCGCTTTGTCAATCGACGGGCAAAATACCTTTGGTATTCGCTTATAATTAGTTCATTATTTTAATTGTTTTCTTGTTATCTCTAGTATTGTATTTTATACGCGCATTCACTCACTCTCTCTCTCTCACACACATACAATAATTTTTTAACTTGAAAAAACTCTCTTCAGAAAGATTATGATTGTTTTATTTATTATCTTATGAACTGCTGATACGTGACTGCGATATTTAAGCGACACATTTAAAAGAGAGCGAAGAGAAAAGCAAAAAGTAAAAAACCCTTATGATATTTATGACGCGGCGAACAAGGGTTGAAAAATGATGAGTTATGATCGAACAAGTTTCCTTCGCTATTGAGTGGAATATTGTATTTTTTTTACTTTCGTTCGGTTATCCTTGAATTACGTATACTGTAAATATGTTGTTATAACTTTTCCAGCCAACAAAAAAAGTATTTGCAGCCATCAGTAAAGCATTAAAAATAATTTTTAGTAATAATCGGGTTATTTACTTGTACGAAGTTTTTATTTCAAAAATTTCATTGAAAATAAACAGAACAGTAAATATTAAAGTAACGCAAAATATTTTTGAGCGATAAAGATAATGATTAATTTTTGGCGAGTCTAAAGTAACATACTTTTCACTAGTTAGTCGCGTAAAATAAATACGATATGTTTTTGCATAAATTTGCAATGTAAACTAGCTTTAAATTTGTGGCTAACGTAAAGAACGGGTTGGAATCATTTTTGAAATATATAAAAACTACGAATGGCTTTAGAACTTATATGCGGTTTGGAGTCAATATTTGGAAAACATTTCTCGAATTTTTTTCTAAGTAAAAAACCATTAAAATAAATCATTATTAAAAACATCAATCGACAGAAGCGTAATAAATTTGAAATTTAGTAATTGCTTAGTAAAAAAAAATTTACTTATGAAGTTTATAAAAAAATTAAAATAAATATATTTCTAGATGTTTTGACAAATCAATAATTTTCAACTTTAATTCGTTCGCAATTAATCAAAGAATAGTTTCATCAATTATGCCAAAGTTATTTTCCTAAGTCAGAGCTGCTTAAAATTACCCAAAAAAATTAGATAATATTCGAACTAAAAAATTCAGTGTCAAACAAAAAAGAAGAGTTCAATTCATTACCAAAATTTCGTAAATAAATGAAAACAACTAATAATTAATACTTTTTTGTTCTCAAAGTTATGTAATATGTACCACAAAATTCAGCAAAACTAAGATTAATTGCTGCTAAATAGCGAATAATAAATTATGAGTTGATTTATTCAAAACTCACTCGTCAGTGATATTAATATTAAGCAATTTATAAATCAAAACTGCCTTATCTTTAAACATCAGCAGTAATTATGTACAAAAAATAAGATAAACGCTTTTTTAAAACAATTAAAACAAAAGTCGTTGCCTTTAAATAAGTCTACATAACTCAGAGAATGTCAGAATTATTCACATCAGCAAAGGATGTACATATAGGTCTTTATTTTTTCCCTTATAATAGGTCTCATAAATTTGCGCTTATTATTATTAATGTAATTAAAATAGACATTAAAATTTTATTTTAATGTCTAACTGTAACACTTGACTGGAAAACAAACATTTCAATAGATGAATATAGTACCGAACCTCGACATTAAGAACCGTAGGACTCGAGGCCCTGAAGAAAAAAAGACAAAAGACAAAATTATTCTTTTCAAATATGATTTTTTGTAACTATTAGAACGCGTTAAAGTGATTTAAGATTATGTGACATAAACTAATACATCCGAAAAGGAAGTCAATTATTATTAATACGGTAATAAAATTATGCAAATGCTATAATGCTTTAACATATGGCGCTTACATATCGCGACATACTGTAATTTCGACTCATGCCATTGGTGATGAAAACATTAATTTTATATTCGAAAATTTACTTTTACATAACAAACATTTTCGCTATAAAATAAGCAAACCAAAAAAAAAGTTTACAAAACAAAAATTTTTAAAACGACAATAACACTGATTTTTTTATTAGTCTGGACTTTTTTGAAATAAAATAGTTTCGAAAAGTAAACTATCGATGCACGGGAACTAACGATAATTATTATTTCCCTTATGTTTTATTATTATGTGATTTATGTGTTGTTCGCAAACATTTCCCTGTATTTTCGTATAGTCTGCTGATCTCTCTAAACAGTAGTTTTGCAGCACTTTTATGACTTAATTTATCGCCATTAATAACATAAGAAAAAAACAGAAAAGTATTCATTGCTGAATAACAAACGAATTAGTTACAGTTTTTTGGAAGTAAATTTTTTTTTTTTTGGATTATTTTTGTTTATGATACTACTTTATTATCATATTTTTTTTTGTTTTCTTCAAGAATCGTTAGCTCTTATGCTTAATTATAGGCACTCTATTATATAACTTTTAGGCTTTTAGGGAGAAATTCTTCAGAACTCTCTCTCTCTCTCTCTCTCACTCACTCACTCACTCACTCACTCACTCACGCTCCGCTTTTTTCTTTGCTATTCCGTATGACATATATAAGTATAATGCTTTATACCCTATTATACCATAAATCAGTAAAATTCTAAATATTAAAATTAGCAAATCACGAGTAAAAATTAATCAAAATAATATTTTTTAAAATGTGTTTTGTGAAAATCGTTTAGTAAAGTTCATTTTATGTTATTTCGATCAGAAAACTCAAAAGTTTGTTTTTCGATTCAAAGACTTGTCTTTTAAATTCTTTATTTTAACTTAAAAACGCATAAAACTAGTTTAACCGAATTTTAAACCCATAAAACTTCATCGGTAAAACCGAATTTTCCGACCCCCTATTATTACAGTGTTATAAATATTTTTGGCGTGACAGGTATCGACCACAATAATGGGTGGTTTGGTGGCAAGTGCTGTCATTTACCGCACTCTAAACTTTGTCGCCGCTCGTGTGTTAACGTAAGTTATTGGAAAATATAACATATCTAAACGCTCTTTCACTCATTAAATAACCGAAACAGTCTCAGTCGATGTCACAACTGGGCGGATGTCGCGAAAGTGACGAAACAGTTTTCTATCAATGCTTACATTCGGCACAGTTGTCGCGGAAATGTTGTTCACTGGCCACCAGTCTCGAGTGCAGTAACGCGTGTAATCACGCGTTTTCGGCGTTCATAAATAGCGGAGCTATTGGCCAACGGGTGAAGAATAAGTTTGGGAAACATTGTAAAACAAGCGGCGACGTGATTGAATGCGCTAAAAATATTATTAGAATCGACGACAAAGCGGATAATAACCTATCAAGTAATCTTTTGAAATTTAAAGCTAAAATTAGAATTTATAGTTTTGTTTTGACTTTTTCGGTGGAAAAAATAAAAAATTGGAAACGAAATATCAAAGCAGATAACTTTTCATAATTTATTGGTTTCTCACTGTGCAAAAAAACTTTAAAAAATAATAAAATGAAATAAAATACTTGAAAGCGAAAGACTATCGCATGATTTTATTATAACTAACTTTTGTTTAGTGACCATAAAAACTAAATTATCGCTCTTCTTATGAAAGTTTTATAACTTATTTCGTCTCTTTTATTTTTGCGCCCATTTTTGTTTGTTTTCGGTCGTTTTTTTATTTCTTACTCCTTTCGAAATGTTCTAATCTTTTCAATCGTTCTCTCCCTCACTCTTAAACCATTTAGAAATCCATTGCTGCAACAAAACCTCGAACATAAACTGTGGTCACTCTTGCACACGAATTCTGCAGACTATGAAAACAAATCAGGAGATTATGGACGCCTTGGTTACTGTTTGCGGCCTACCATTCAATATTGATTACTCTCCAAATGTATGCCGAATGCGATTATTTTATCTTTCTATCTTTTTTAAGCTAAGGTTTTATTGCACTTATTAATTATTTAAAGCACCACTCGTTGCGTATAATATTTATATGAATGCGAAGCATATAACCCACAAAAAAATGATAGTGCCTTAAATTGTTATGAGGAAATTATTTTGAGTAAATAAATTATGGCAAAAAATACTGGCGTATTTTTTCTAAAAGATTAAACTTATTATTTTATCGAATAAATTAGATTATACAGTATGTGTATTATTTTAAACAACAATTTAAACAAAACAGAAAAATATTGCCTCTCGCCATACTTATGACTCGGTTTTCTATTATGATGACAAGCGATAAAGTTTTACATAATACTCTTTACGCTCTAAACAAGAATAAAGTTTATATACATGGTATGGTATATTTGTGGTTGTTTTCGAGTGCGTTCGAAAATCCCATTGTAATGACGACAAGCGCAAAAATATAAATTTTTAATATAGTTAGTACTATTATTTTTTTCAAGTTTATAAACCCAACCGCTATCTGCGTTAAAGTAATTCTACTAAAAAACGATTTTATTTTACCAGAAGCCATAATAATAGCAGTACTGACACAACTTTCTATGTTGTGAAGTTACAGTATATATAGACTTATATGAGTGCAGTCATTGAGTTATATAAGAGAGAAAGAAATCCATTTATCTTACGATGATATCGTTTTGAGGTTTTCTACTATTATTGTGGTGAATCACTTCAAAATATAAAAAGAGAGAGAGAAAAGAAAAATAGTATAGAATGAATGAAAGAAATGTAAAAACAATTTTTTTCTGAGGCAATAATTTGTTAAAAAACTTCGTTTTCTCTCTCTCTCTCTCTCTCTCTCTCTCTCTCTCCACTTTAAACCTTTTTTTGGTCTGTTTTGCAGTATTGTATGCCTTTTTTGTTGCCGTAGTTCTACTATAAAAGTCTTATAATATACTATTGAGAGTTTTGCAGTCATTTTATTTTAAAAAAGAACTAAGAATAAGCATGAATAAACAATCAAAATATACTTAAAAACATATGCAAAAATATCAAATGTGTACACAAGCGTATGAAACACGATGAATAAAATAAAGCGCAATTTTATTCAATAAATTTTCTAATAAATATGCATCTTATCAAACGAAATTTAGAAAAAAATTGTTTCAATAGAGAGAGCACTTAATTCTATTATGTTTTGTAGATTTTTTGAGACATCCAGAATTTATTATGCAGATCATTATTCTTTCCCACTCACTGCTGTCCCGGTGACCCATCTTTTTATGCAATGCATCCTCTTTAGCGAACTATAGATCACTCAAGACCACCATAGAGTAAAACAAACTTTTATCTTATAGCTTCAATCTCACTTATTCTCTCTCTCCCTCTCTCCCTCTCTTCTCTGCTGGCGATGTCAAACTGTGAAATTGTTTATTCAGGAACGCCTCTGGCAATGCTTTCTATCACTGTCAAAGTCGATCGGGCCTAACAATAATAAAAATAAGTCGAAACTGTGGCGCAGTCATCTAACAAGAAACGATAATATAAATGGTAATAGCGATACTATTAATAATAAAAACAATAACAACCGCACGCGAAATAAGAAAAAGGCGAACGAAAGACGTCAGTCGACTAAATTGTCGTCAGTCAGCTCTTACCGGTATGGCATGGATTCGGCTAAACTAATGTGCTGTTGGAAAGCTAATAGCGATACTTGCAAGAAGCTGTGCGAAAAGGTATCGCTTTAGTAATCGCATAATCTGTTTAAAAATATAATCATTTTAAAGTAAACATTTTAAATAATTTTATGTTTTACCCATTTAAACCGTTTCGCATAACTTTTTCCCAAAATGAACTTTTATTCGTAATTCGTAGTTAAAAAGACTTGGATACTTGTAGACATATGGCAAAATAGCTGGAGGATGTCCCTTCTAGAGGTTTAGATGTTAAGCAGTTATTTATTTGCGTAAATATTTCTTTTAGATAAAGAGGCCGTTAATGTGAGCATAAACGAGTGGTAGAAGTGAGAATAAACTGAGTGTGACTGATCACTACTCATTGTGTGAACTGATCCGCACACAACTAATATAAATTCTGAAAATAATTTGCAACGTGTTTTTCCGATATCCCTTTCGATTTTATTGAAAATGTTAGTTTCGAGTTGAAAAGAATTTCCCCCTAATTTTCTTATGCCAAATGTCTAAAATAATTTCATCAACTTTGAAGTCTTAAGTTACATTCTCGTTAGAGAATAAACAGGCACTTAATAAATTGATATGTTTTAGTTCAATAGTTCAAGACTCAAAATATACACACAAACACACGCACGCATATAACCCTGAGTTCTTTAAAATAATAATTTAACGATCAGTTTATTATAAATTAAATAAATTGCGGTTTAAGAGCACTTTGTTTACGCATTAAACTGTTTAATATTTAGACATGGAGTGATCAATGGTTAGAAAGTTGGCACCAATTCGACCGCATATGCCAGTATTCCCCTCAGGAAACAAATCTATTACAATGTCTAGACGATGTCGAGGGCTTATGTCAACTCGGGTGTCGAGCGTTGCAGTTTTGCGATATATTCAACGATCGGCCCAATCAATTGTTTCGCAAATGCGACGATAAGTCTGACACCGCAGCGAAAGACGATTATGACTCGTGGATGAAAGGCGTAATCACTGTGAACGTCATGGAAATACCGGTGAAGAATGTGGCCAATTGTAACCCGCAAGTGTGGAAAGCTATCGCATGCAGTATTCACATAAAACCGTGCATCAGTCACAACCATCAAAACAATATCTGCCGGTAAGTCAGTAGAAGTTAGCGATTACTTTAATTGGTAAACCGATTTGTTTGACGTTTTATTGCCGTTTATGGTAGCTCTTCGTGCGTTAACATAATCAGCGAATGCATAGACTCGAACCGTATTCCGTCCACGCTATTATCCGCGTCCACAATCTGCGACTTAATATCGACCAACGATACCGAACAATGTATTGACATTGAAATGTTTATACGACCGGAATCGCGTTACAGCGCGATTGCCGACACTCTGATCAACGTCTGTAACCGTAACCCTTGCGCGCCCAACCAGTTGTGCGTTGTTAACGATAATTGCAACAACGAAAACTGTTTACCATTTCGGTGTCTCACTGGTTGTAGATTAGGTACAGATATGATTTGTATGATTTCTGTTTCACAAAATATAATTAATCGCATTTCGCAGGAGAAATGTCACCATTTCTAGTCAAATCTGGTTCATTGGTTAAGATACCGACCCAAGATAACTGTTATTATCACTGCCGTTGCGGAGCAACAGGGTATTTACTAGATTGTAAGGAGTACTGCGGACACAATCATTTCAACGAATGTGTGGTTAACCCTAACCTAAATATCACACATTTAACGCAATTAACAGTTAAGGATCGTCGGTGTATCTGTTATAATGGAGAACTTAAATGCATTGACAGGTTCAGACCAGTTGCATGTTTTTAATGCCGTTAGTAATTGTTTAATGAAACTTATGAATTACTAGTGATTGTTCATCGAAATGCTCGATAGTGCTGTCACCGGTATGTGCTAACAACGGTCAAACGTATCCGAACTCGTGTTACGCGCATTGCAACGGATTCATTCGCGAACAGTATATCGATGGATCATGCGATCAACACGTTTCCTGTCAAGATTGCGCACATAATCAGAGGTATCTTGAATAAATAATTTTGCCAATTAGTCTGAAGGTTCAAACTTTTATGCAAATAAAAAATATCTATTTTCGGCTACTTTGAAACAATTTTTTTCCCCTCAAGTTTAGATAAAAGTTAAGCGCAATCTTTCAATATCTTACACCTTTAATGACAGAAAACCAAGTAAAAAGTTTAAGCATTAATACTTTTTTATCACATCACTGAACATTATATTACACACACTCACTCGTAAGATAGCGTTAATTCAAGCTTAGGCGATGTTTGCTTTTTAAAGTATATAAACTTCGTACTGTTTATTTAGAGTAAAACACACTTCTAAGAAATTATGCATTTTTAGAATGTAAAATAATATTTACCAAAATAATCTTTTACTTTATGTCAACAATTAAAGTTAAAGCAGAGTCAGTATAAGTGCAATATACTTCAAAACTACTATCCGCTTATGTCGGATATGTTATCAGTGATAACCATTGCATGATTTTTGGATACAAATCTCTGTTTAAAACTTCGAAAACTTCTCTTTCTGTTAATACAGTAATAACATATTTATTATTTTTTAAATTAAAGTTTTTTTTTGGTAATCTCTTTTCGAAAAACTTTTTGACAGATGCGTGAAAAAGAATGAAATCTGTTTACTATCGTCGGAGTGTCCGCAATACGAATGCGTTTCGAAACCAATCGATTGTCTATCACTGGACAACAATAACCCAGTCTGTGATTTATTAGGCGTTACGCATCCAAACTTGTGTTGGCTTTTAATGAAAGACCAACAGTTCGCGTATAACGGAAAGTGTCTGGTAAGCGAAAAAAGGCTACACAATAATTAATTAAGAGATAGAGTTAAATTTAATTTTTCCATTTCTCAAGCTTTATTGTTCGCATTCGGGTCCGGTTTGCGGCGTCAATGGGATGACGTATGAGTCGGAATGCGTATCGCTATCGCATTCAGTGCCCGTCGACTACTACTCCACGTGTAACCATTCGACCAATGATAACTGCGTTAACGTCAAGTGTCCGATTCAGCCTAAATGTGCGCACAATTTTCGCCACCAATTGCCGTATAACTGTTGCCCGATTTGCGGTTCGGTGGCAAACATTATGTACATGAAAAATAATGGCGACCATAATGAACTAAGTAACTATTATATGCTGACTGTCGAACAGTTGGCGAAATCGCTGCGAAGTCTGGTCAAAATATTTGGCTGTAATTTATACAGTTATCTGAGTTTCGATGGATTTATAGTGACTATAGTGAAACCTAATGTTATAATGGCGACCGAAGCGCATCTTCGACAGTGTCATCGAGAGTTGATGCGAATCGTAACATTGATTAACAATCAGTCGCCCATAGTTAGTCTACAGTTTCCACTCTATTTGCTGGTAATGGCGGAGATTGTGAAAGTAGACGCCACTGAATCACACTCGAATTATTGCTGTGAATCGCGATATTCCTCTCCCATTCTAGTCATTATCGTTTTGATAAATTCCTTCAACGCAGCCGTTCAACTAAACATTCATTAAAATTGTTTTTTTACTATATTAATATTATTTTATAAAATTAATTATCTGTAAATTGAATTTTTTTTCTACTGATTGATTAAATTAATTAAATATTTTTTATTTGATTTTAAAAATTTGTGGTAATTATTTGTTGTGTTGGCAATTACATTTTTTTATTTAAGGTGCTTTACAGAGAGATCAAAAGATTACGTAATAAAAGATGTTCTTTATTTTTAATTAATTTTAGGAATTTTACCTTTTTTTGAAAAACTATACTTTGTAAACTAAGGACCTAATTTTAAAAAATTAAGTATTTTCAAGAAAAAAATCCTTTCTTAGCCCCTTTAAAAAAATTGTGCCCATAAAACGGTTAAATAAATTGATTCATGTTTAGATCTAAATTAATTTCCAGACTATAATCTTTATAAATTTTATTTCCATTTACTTTCATGCTTATGATTCAGATTTCACAAATAAATTCACACATATTAGGTATTCGCTTTAAAACAATTAGTTAATTAAAAAACTCAATTTCCTGCTCCACCTAATGATTTTTTAGCTCATATCACCAGAAAATTTAGTTTATAGATTTGACAAGACAGTTTCATCTCTCAATATTTTGTAACACAATGTCCTTTAACTACGTAAAAATAATAAAAATCGAGGGCATTAAGAAAACAATTTACGACAAAGGAGATCTATCTCAATATTCCTTCTTGTTTCTGAATAATTTTTTATCAAAGATGTTATTATTTATAAGTAATCAGTAATTTATAAGTTTTCATCCAGATTTTTCATTCATGGCTAAAAATTCTAGATCCTATGCCTACGATTTTAATAAAGATATGAAAATAAAATTTAAGATCAAAATTAATTATAATTTTTTTCCGGTGGTATAACATTCCTTAATAATTCTCTGTATATTAGACAGTAGTTTATATTTAAGTTGTGATTAATTAAGATAACCTACGAAAACCAGTATTTTAATTAAATTAAGACATAGAAAAATGAAAACGAAAGTGTCTATAATTAGAGATAAAAATCTCTTTAAAGAAAATAAACACACAAACATTATAATAAAAAATAAAACTGTGAGACAAATTATCACTTCCTTAAGTGTCTACGATTATATAATAGGTTTCCCAACACACACACACACACACACAAATAAAAAGGGTCTTGTGGTACAAATAAATGCCAGAATAAAAGCGCAATAAATTATTCTTTGCGTTTGATGAGAGAGAAAAAGGCTGTGCAGAAGTAACGAATAAAAAGAAGAAAACACGCAAAAAAAATAAAGTGACGAGAAAATTATGTGTGAATTTAAAATAATTATAGTGCGCATAATTATCACATTATTTTCGTTCGCAAGTTGTAAGCCATCTGATGACCAAACTGGGAAAACGTTGCGCGTGTTTGACGATCTGGAAACGGATGCAGACCATCATCATCCGTATTATTATGGTCTCAAGCCTAAGGGTAAGTATGTATTATGTATGGGTTGGTTTTTTATTATAAATAAAAACATAGCAAACCAAAAATTCTGCTCAATATATTTTAGTATATGACAGAAGAAAGATAAAACAAATAATTACAAATCTCAGCAGTAAATTGAAAAGTATTTAGTTTTCTCGAAAAAAATCTATTTTTATTATTTGTAAAGTTTATTTGACATTTTTAGTAGCAAACAGCAAAAAAACGTAATTAAGTTTATGTGATTTATATACAAAGCAAAAAAGAGAATTTAACTTTTTAAAAAATATTTTTTTTTGTCTTTTTAAGATACTAATGTGTATCAGTAAAACACAAGACTATGAGACAAGAGTTACACCACCATATCTAAAATTGATTGTAGAGATTATTAAAAACTTGCTTTTTCTTCATTTTCTATGTAAAATAAAAAGATTTTGAGAAAAAACAACTAAAAACACAAATTTTTTACTTTCATTCCATTAATCATCGGATACATGATGTGATAGATTAAAAATAAACTAATTGTGCACTAAAATAAATATTGTGCGCAATCAAATTAATAATGCCTTTCACTCAAAATTAATGTAGAGCTTAGAAATTATATCAAATCACTTAATCCGAGTTATTACTCTCATTACGAGTTTGTTGACTTCATTCATTAAACAAAAAAATATTGATTTTTTTTGTTTATTTAGTTTATTTCTTTTAATTTAATTTATAAACCCCAGATGTTAACGGGCGTTCGCACGGCGACCACAGCGTTGGCAGCGATCATTGGGATAATGTGGGCAAAGTGTGGGAAAATGGCGGAGGCAGTCATCACACCAATTACGACAAGTATGGAAATAGAGGATGGAAAGGATACACGTTAGACGAACGGAAAAACTTTCACGATAGGCTTAATGATGGCAGAGTTGGCAAAAATTGGGAGGTAAAACGTTAATTATTATATTATGAATATCAGTTAACTCTCCGATAAAAGTGCAATTATTAGAAACTTATTTTTAGTTCCGTTGATTTTTTCTAAAAGCATTGTCAGGCCCTTTTGCATGACAACTTTATATAACTTTATATGATGATGATTAATTTAATTGATAATTACGCATAATAACGATGCCGTGCAATCTCACAGTATATGTACGAGTGTCGCACTCGATTAGCATAAACATAAAACATAAAATATAATTAGGAGACCCCTTTCCTTTTTTTTAAAAAAACTGTAACTTTCCGTAAACAAATGCCATCGCGTTCTCCAATTGAAGGGTCTCACAAAAAAATACTGGTGACATTCAAAATAAACAAAAAAAAAAGTTTTGCTGATTTAATTTGCGAGCAGTGAGGGTATTATTTGTTTGTTTTTATTCTTAATATCAAGACAAGAGGCATAGTTAGAGTAATGACTAAATTCAAATGTTCCGTTCGCACAAAACTTTTCCTAAACTAATATTACTTTCAAAAAAATAAAAATAAAAATAATTTACCGCACGCTAATTATTTGATGACATAAAACGCTTCACACGCGAAGGAACACGAGGATAAGGACCTGTGGTCCAGAGATCGCGGTCGCGATCACGAACGAGACACCGCTTGGGATAAAGAGTTGGCCGTAAACAGAGCGCACTCCGAAAGAGCTGGCCTTAACTCCAGATATCACGAGTTGGACAGAGGAGCGCGCAATCGTTTCAATCATTTTGATGGACAGGAGTTTGTTAACAGTGGCGACCGTGGAAGGTATGAAATAATAGCATTTATTCATTAATAATTTTCGTTATTTGGTTCGCATTTGTTTGTCAAGTAATTCGGGTGACGATTGGCGCGAATCGGATCGCGTGCGACACCTGAATGGAGGTCACAATCACGCGCTTTCACATTACGCTCATAACCATCATAATCCACATTATCATCATTAGCGTCGCCGTCGCGATACGTGAAATTTTATCGTCCAAATATTAAAATACGTTTAAATTAAATTTATAATAGCATTATGTAATAAATTATTATTCGCTATCAATGGGAATCAGTAAAATGTGTGTTTTAATGTTTGGAAATCTTTTAATCCCAATAATTAAACAGTTGTAATATTAAATAACTTATTGGATAATTTGTTTGTTTCGGAGTTTAATAAATTTATTATAAAATTTATGGCATTTAAATAATTACGGCGATATACTCATTACGCTATCGCATCAAACCATCAGCCAATTATTAGTAAGTAAACAAATATCGTTGAAACCACGCCTATTTGCGATAACAACGTGCACATACAAACCAGCGATAGATTTGGCGCGAGTTGTTTCCGCCACTGAGAATTCATTTTAATACTTCATAGACTGGTAAATGAATACGCGACTGCGACTGCGTTTATGCGCTCACAGTCATACGTGCACTATCCAAGTATAAAACAGTGCGCATACAAACTCGCACCGAATCCATCGCTGACTATGACTGTGTAAACGCACACACAGTCGCGTACTCATTTCCCAATGATATAGTTAAAAAATGAACCCTCAGTGGCGGAAACATATCGCGACAACAATATAGTCAACCCAT
>JAQIXJ010002015.1:0-17465 GCA_034700185.1 Phthiracarus laevigatus | reverse complement strand
GAATGATAAAAATGAGGCGATTCTTTGTAGAGTAAAAAATCACATCCATATGACAATCCATTTCTAACAATCCATCCTTTAGAACGAAAATAATGATATGCGCAATAAAACGAACCAAATTTTAATTGATTTTCACCAAAATGTTTGCCATAATAATTCCACATTTGTTGGATATTCATATAATTACATAAATCACTATTAAACACATTTAAACAGCCAAAACTGTAAGAAAGAAAAAATGCCTCACAAAAACTAAGTTTCATTGATTCTGATTTACAATCAATCGTTTCTTTTTTTATATCACTTTTATTTGATTCTAAATTAGTTTCATCAAAATCAGTACAATTTATTGTATGAGACACTGATTGAACGGCGTTTGGAACTGTTGTCTCGACTAAAACGTATTTTCCATTCAAATAATTAGACTTAAATTTTTGTTTTTGAAAACTGCTATAATCTTGAGTTGAATTGAAAGCATTGTTAAATTCTATGTTATATTTATCGCCAAAATATCCCTAATTTAATGATATATCATGTATTAGTTTTAAACATTCATAATATTAGATACCATATATTATACCATAGAGTTGAGTGCAATAACAGCCGTTTCATCGCTAATTCTCACACATTTCTCCATTTGATCCACAATACCATTGATGAGTGCGTAACCCTTCTCTTTAAATGGCCATTTAATAACACCATTATCTGCTCTCAACGGATAAATAAACGGCAGGTAAAAATTATTATAATCGGTTATTCGTTTTGGCTCTGAATTTGGTGGCAAATTCATAATTAATTTGAATAAAAATATTTAAAAGTCTACCGTTTATTACAGTAAACAAATGATACAAGTTTTATGCGCATTTGTACGCATGCGTGTTATCACTAAATTCATATGTTTGTGTTTGTTTGGCGCTAAATATTGATAATAATAACTGTTGAATGGATTGTAGATTTATTTAACTATATATTATATATTATATAATCGACATTATATGGAAATGTCTGGTCGAACACCGAAGCAAAGTTTTGATACGAGAACAGTAATGTCTATGACATCGTCTTCACGACAGTCTCGTCTCTATTTGTCAAACAAAATCATATCATTAATTCGTAATAACAATGATAACAATTCATTCAGTGCACAACAATTACTTCATTTGGAATCAATACTTAGAGACGAATTTGTTAAAAATCAATGGCTTTTCGATATCTGTAATGCTATCAGTGATCAATCGATTGTTGTTAATCACCAACAAATCATTTCGTATGTTTTACAGTATATTTATATTTAAGTTACAATAATTTTGCTGGAAATCAATTAATTGTTTGTTTCTAAACTAATTAGTGCTCAAAAACTTCAATCCGAATCGGATTGCAATGAGATATCTGAGCATAATCTAAAAGAATTGCGTAAAAACTTGGATTTTCTTAATGAAAAGTTATCGACATTACAATATCAACACAAACTTTTGGAAAATGAAAAGAATAATATGAATAGAGAATGCGATAAAATTGGTTTTCAACCAAACAGTTGCGATGAAAATGAAAAACTTAAACATAATTTACAATTCAAATTAAAAGAAATGTTTGATTTGGTTTGCGATGACATTGAACTGGAATGTGGTGTCACTGATCCGAAAATAGTTGCCAAACAAATTGAAAGCACTTTAAAAACTGTGGAAAACTATGACATTGAAAGTTGGTTTGAACAACAACTCAACGAATTGAGTTTAAATTGCTGTGAAAAAGAAACAATTCTTTGCGCTATTGATTCAAACCATAACCAATCACTTCAAACATTAAAATATAGTTTAATTGATTTACTTAACGAATGTAAACGTATCCAAAATTTCTATGGAAATCTAAAAGAAGAAATGTCGTGGAGAGAGGGGTTCAATGAATTGTTAAACGAAATCGAAAGAAATAACGAGTTATCGAACCATTATATCGATGAAAGCTATAAATTGGAAGCATTGTCATCAAACAACAAGTCTTTAATTGATATGAAATTTATAGAAAGCGTTAACAATGAAAATATCGATGAAATTCAATCGTTAATGAATGCGCTGAAAGAACGCGTTGAAATATTGCAATTAAATATGTAATTTACTAAATTGAAATGAATTTTTTAATCGCAAATAATATATTAATGATAGTTTGTCTATCTTTTAAAGAATAACGAATTTAAAATTAGCGATTATTAAACATAATAATTCACATTTCAATTTTGTTTATTTTAAAAATATAATAAAGAAAAAAGTTCCATAAAAATTGGAGAAAATTCAATGCTTGACCAGATTTCAGATTTTAATTTACCGTACATTTTAGACTGAAATAGTGGGGAAAATTCATTATTAATTATTTTGATCTTAAAAACTATTTACGATTATTTTGTGGGTAACAAAAATAATTAATATCAAATTGAATTGTAAAATTGGCGTAAACAACATTATTGGTGGAAACGTTGGGACAAGTTTATAATAGTAAACGATTGATGCGTTCAATACTTATAAGCGTAGAGGTGTTCGCATTGACTGTTTTCATTGCGGAAAACATTGATTACCATTACATTACATTAACTGGTGTTTGAAATGACGTCGATTTAACTATAATTACTAATTGCTATTTATTATTATATATTTAAGTCTATAGATTTCAGTGATTTTATTTACTCATTCTCAAAATACGAATTAAAACCCATAAATCATTAAAACGATAAATGGATGGAAATAAAGACGAAAGCGAGCGATGCATACAATTAGCGAAGAACTTCATTCGCGATCGACAGTTCGATAAAGCGTTGAAGTATTTACTAATAGCTCAGCGACTCTTCCCAAGTGATCGCGTCAAAGGTATACAAACAAACAAACGGACGTAAAGCTTTAAATTGTTTATTTAACTCTAAATTGTAAATTGTTTTGTTTTCCATATGTAGAATTGATTACTAAAATAACGGATGAGTGCAATACGAGGCACAGACACTCAAATCAAAGTAGTAGTCGAGAAAACGTTAACGAAACCAATGGTAATGACGATAATAACCCCAATGAACAACAGCCACAACAACAGCACACCAGTTCTGAGCCGTCTTCTGCCACCAGTAGTACAAGTAATTCTAGTAAATCCACGTCTAATAGAGATTATACCGAAGAACAAGTAACGGCTGTTCGAATGATTAAAAAATGTAAAGACTATTACGAGATATTAAGTGTATCGAAAGAGTCGGGCGATTCAGAGATTAAGAAACAATACCGTAAATTAGCGCTTCAGTTCCATCCCGACAAAAACAAAGCTCCCGGCGCTGAACAGGCGTTCAAAGCTATCGGTAACGCATTCGCTGTTTTAAGTGATCCCGAAAAGAGGAAACAATACGATATGTACGGCTCTGAAGAGCAACAGAGGAGGAGATCCACAAACACTTACTATGACAACGGTTATTATGATTATACGAGAGGTTTTGAGGGCGATCTGTCGGCCGACGAAATATTTAATATGTTCTTTGGCGGTGGGTTTCCGTCTGGCAATGTATACATTCGACGCAGCGGTGGCCGTGTTTACCGCGAAACGCATAGACGTCCGAATCAAAACACCAATGAAGTTGCCAGCGGTTACAATGTGTTGCTGCAGATGATGCCTGTTCTTGTGTTGTTATGCCTTTCACTAATGAGTACATTCTTCGTATCTGATCCCGCGTACAGTCTTAGTCGAACGCAGTTAGTATTGTCGTTATTTTGATTTTTTTATATTTATATAATTTGCTTCACTGTCACATTTTTTTGGTGTTAATGCTAACCATTTTTGTGTTAATTAAGGAAATATTCGATTGAAAGGAAAACTAATAATTTAGAAGTACCTTATTTCGTGAGAGATAATTTTGAACGCGATTATAAGGGAAATATCAGGCGAGTCGAGTCACAAGTGGAAGAAGATTATTTGGGTAATTTGAGAGCATCTTGTTTTAGAGAACGCAATTATAGTAAGTTTACTATTAATATCGTTTTATACGTACTATTAGATTATTAATTTTAATGAAAATTACGGTTATATTTATGATATGATATGATAGCTACGATTTAATTATCGATAAGTAATATTAAATGAAATAATATTTTATATAAAAAGGAATACTATTTTTTAATAGAAAAATGTTGATAAAAATATATAAACAGGTATTTAATTTATTTATCTTATTATTTTGTTTATTTTTACTCTAGCACTAAGATTGCCTAATTTTAATACTACGAATTCAGTATTTTCCTTGAGTTAAAATTTCCTATTAAAGCCTATTCTTGTGTAACGTTTAAATATTGAATATTTTTAAATGACTGGATTTAAGAAAAAACAAGAATGAACGTTAGTAATGCGCTCACATTGATTCTAATATTTTTTAATTGAATAGTTTTGCACATTAGTTTAGTGAATAATACTGATTTTTGTAAAATTTTCAACATACCTTTCTCTACTAAATGTTGTACCAAAAAATTTCATCAGTACAGATTTTCTTTATTTTTAACATACATTGTCAAATTGTTGTGCACCGCTTACATATATAAAAATCAAGAATGGATAGCTTACCGTTCTCTAGTAAATCTTGTACCAAAAATTTCATGAGTATAGATTTTTAACATACATTGTAAAGTATAACCGGTATACAACGTATATGAAAATCAGACATGGACAGCATATGCATGACCACTAAATCGGTTACCAAATTATTTCCGTAATACCGATTTTTGTATAATTTTCCACACGTACAATATACTGTATAACCGGTATAAAATATATATGAAAATCAGACATATGGACAGGATAAGTGTGACCAAATAAATCCGTCAGTATAGATTTTTATTTTTGATTTACATTGTCATGTTTAAGCGGTGCATTACACATATAAAAATCAAGCATGTTTAACATATCGCTCTCCACTAAATCTTGTATTGAATTGAAAAAAACCAAAAAAAAATTGAAAAAGTCTACATCGTCACAGACACGAATCCCAAATCCAATAGCTCGACTTTTACAAAGTGAGCTAAAAATTAGTGACACATTCATAGAGAGCTCACTTTCTCATAGGTTGATGCATACTTATGTCACTAATATAAAATTTAAGCACATTTATGCCATTTCTCTTTATTAATATAAAACTGCGAAAAGACAGACAGACAGACATGGTCAAATGCATGAGCTCGACTTTGTCTAATTAAAGTTAACTAAAAACTTTTAATAATTTTTATTTAAGTTATAAATAATTTATTATGCATTTGCAAAGTTTAATAATACTTCGTTCCATATTTGAGACTTTTTGCTTATGTATAAGTTTATACGCATTAAGTCAATAATCTATGATTAAATGTAAATAGAACTGATTTCATAACTCGACTGCAATGAACAAACAAAAAATTTATTATTGCCATTATTTGTTATTCAGAGGAAAGCATGATATGGAGAGCACGAAATTTCCGCGACAGGGATATGGAAGACAAAGCGAAAAACCTGAAGACGCCGTCGTGCGAAAACCTGCAAAAGTTGTCGCAACAGTATGTGATATGGTAATAATGGTTAGGATTAATATGTGTATTATAAGATATATTTATCATAATTATTATAAATAATAAAACAAATTGTTTTCCTTTCAAAATCGACAAAAATTGTACATAAAAAAAATTTTTCGAGTAGTTTTAAAGATGAAATACTGTTTATTAAAACCTTTACTTATTACTATTATTACTCTTTTTGCACTACAATAATGTTGTAGATAATGAAATTAAATTAGAAAAACATTAAATTGTTGAGCGCATTATTTTCTGATTTGTTAAAATTTTTGTTGTTGTTTTTAAGAAATATGAAGTAAAATTTTTTCCATCAAAAATTTTTGTTTATTTATTTATTTATTTATTTATCAATTTTTTTGGCTCTATTTCGAAAGTAAGTGATTTGATTGGGAAATTTGTTTCCTATTGCCTTGACTTTGAACCGTTAAAGAGCGCACATTTGTTGATCTAATTAGCGATTAGTTTTTCTTTATTTCGATCTAAATATACGAATTTAGGCCACTTTTAAATCTCTGCAATAATAATGGTAACGAATCGTAACGCTAAAAGATATTGAAATTTGGTGCATCGTCTGCTGACTCAAATGATTCGCACTTTTAAGGCTTTTAAGTGGCGCATAACAAACCATAAAACTAGTTTTTTTCACAATGTGTGTGTCTGTATCTATTGCCGAACACTTAAAGCCAGAATATTTTCTGTTATTTTTTTCTCAGGTATAATGCATTGGAGCGCATATTAGCGGTTGATGCAGGTCTAACGACTTTTGTTCATCTTTAAGACATGACCCTATTTTTTGCCCATCTCTCGCGCTGCAAGCAGTTTCTGGGTTTGGCCCTTAAAAAGTTGGCCTCTTTATGAAAAGTTCAGAGAGTTGTCTGACAACTTACGAAAACGTCTGACGTAGACATTTTTGAGTTTAGTTTTGGTGAGGATCTGCTTCTGTTGATACTATGCCACTATATTATGAACAACAGCTTATGAGCAGAACTATATTTCTTTGATGTGTTTTGCGTTCGTTTCTTCGTTTGTTTCGTTAATTTTTTGATCTTTTCGTTTAAATAACGCGTTAAAATTATTATTTCGATAATTGTCGTAAAATGTAAATTGTAAATATTAGTTATTAAATTAAACAAAATTAAAGTTATTGAATTATGTGAGCGTTGGTTAGTGTGAATAAAGTTATATATCCAAAGAATAAGGTTATACGTACAGCAATATTAAAAGCAATGATACTTAAAATAGCATTGTCGTGGTTAACGATTTTACACATAAAAGGTACAACAACATTAGGTAAGATTTTTGATATTTTCAATTTTGCGTTATCTCGTTCACCAATATTAAAATATTTAGAAAGCTGGAAGTCAGTTGAATTTTAATGCATGAGATTACGTGAACTTATTTTTTTTTAAATAAATTTTTTAGTTTAAAAACTTCACTTATAACATAAATTTACTTTTATTAAAATTTGTTTTTTCTTTATTAAGCTTTGAATTAGTTTAATAAAAGAACTATTATAACCATTAACGCTATTATACATAATACATTATGGTTAGGAATTTAGATCAGTCTTAAAACGTGCTAAGTTTTAACATTCATGACTTTACAAACTTTGATGTTTTCAAACTTAACATAATTTTAATTTATTAATTATGAATCACGAAAATTTAAATAAAACTAACTGTAACTCTAATTCAGAGTTTTCAAACATTTTTGTTAAAATCCATGACTTTAATTAAAAAATAAGGTTTTGGATTCTCGGGTCATAACAGTCCACCTGTGTTTGATTTTAAACGCGAATGGCTCGTACCTGAAAATGAACCAATAGGTAAGTTTTAAGCTATTAAGCTATTTATTTAATTTTTGTTCACGTTTCCTATTCTAAATGTGAATACATCACTGAATTTACCGGTAGAGTTAATTTTTCTATAAAGTATTTTAATTTAAACAGTCATTATTGAAATCATTCAATTATTAAAAACGGGAAAAAATTAATTAAAATCTTGATAAGTAAACCGCTTTATGACTAAACTTCCGAGCTCTGTTTGTTTGTTATTTATTTAACCTTAATTGCCTATTATTGAATTCCGTATATTAAATGTAAACGTCGGAGAATAAAATTTGTATGAGTTATTCCCGCATCATAAGAATAATAGAAACGCTGTGTCAAAACACTTCAGTCATCAATTTATCAGTTAAATACTTGGATATAAATGTAACTTTTTAAATCACTTTTCTGTAAGATTTTTATTTTGTTTAAAAATTTTGTATTTTTTTCAAAAATAATCATAATATTTAATATCAAAGGTAATAAATTATACTTTTTTAATTGAAAATTTTATCACTTGTCTATTAAACTTTAAAATATATTTTATGGCATTTTTCTTGCTATTTTAAACGCTTCTTAAGCCAGTTTGCAAAAATTTATTTTAAGAGTTTTATATCTCGGAATTTTTTGTCTGCAAAAGTCAGTGAACGAAAAAATGAGTTCCAGAGAAATGCTAGAGATAATTATAATAACTATTTATATATAATAACTACATATATATATATAACCTGTATTTTAAAATAATTATCACTGAACATACACAATGGCAGAGAAATTTTTTATTAGAAAAATATTTGCCAACTTATTATATTGCAGTATAATATGTGTTATTTTTTTCTATTCATAACAAAGACAGCTTAAAATTAGTTTTTAAATGCGATTATATATAAACGAAAATTATTCTTCCCCACAGAGTTATAATTTAATGTTCCTCTTAATTGCTGTCATTAAATAAAATCACTTAATATATGTGAGCCTCGTCTGGCGTCTCGCTAGTGCTGTATAATTATCTCTCTCTCCACTTAAAACTGATCCAATAAATTTCATTAGCGTTTTTAATTTATAATGCATATAAAAAATCAGAACAGGATTGCAGAGTGGCTGCAGTTGACCAGTAAAATAAACGCCAAAGACATGGCAAAAAAATCAGTTGCGACACTCAGGAGCCGCTTATCGATTAGAAAAATTGTTGCATTACATTGACTCGAACAGAATCAAATTGCTGCCTCTCTTATGCCTGAATAGTTTTTATTAAGTAAAACAGTTTGCCCAAAGGCCAAAGGTTTTCTTCCTTTTCATAGTATTAAGAAGCGGCTGAAGAAAATACGTGAACGTAGCGATAAGGCCATGCAAGGCATCGCAACGTGACAGAAACTACCTTATTATGAAGCAGTAGCTACTTTTTAAAACCTTATATTATTTATTATGCCAGATATTGCTGGAACAAACGAAACTCATTTTACAGTAGAAAAAAAACTGAACAGTTCACTGATCTTTACCCAACTTTACCGCACATTATCTGCTGAAATGTAGGAGAAAATCATTGGAGTATAAGTGTTATTAAAATCTAATCGAGTAAAACAATGCTCACGAAACGGATCTCATTCATTGCTAGAAATGAGCGAAACTTTACTATACTTATTGCATTAGTTTTTAAATAGTCAAAACGTATGCTATAATGCTTAAACTTTTTCGCAAACAAACATTAACCGTAAGTTAAAAATAAATTATATGGCCATGTATTCAATAATAAGGATATCTATTGTTAGAAACTTATTTGATTAGCAGATCGTATAAGCTTTACGTTTTAATGGTTTATGTCTATTTTCACGTTGCAGTAACAGTAAAATCTTTTTTATACTCTATATAGAAAAGCTCATAAAAGACTGCCACTATCTTTAAATAGCATACGAAGCAAATTTTCTATAACTGAAACGCAAGAAAAAAGTTTGAGAAAGTACTAAACTTTTATACATTTCGTAAATATAAAGCAATTTATTTATCATCATTTGTGATGTATTCAATTTTGAAAATAAAGGGAGTGGTGGTAACAGAAAAATATTTGTTACGCTATTTACGCGGGTTTTTATTAGATGGGTATAGACAGACATCGGTGTAACAGTTGGGGCCTTTCGAATATAATTTCTGTGCCCTAAATGAGAACACACCTAATTTTGATTGCATTTTTGTTTCTCTTTCGTTTTTTCTCTTCAAGGGAGTCGTATAATTACAGTGAGCACCAGAGATGAAGACAAAGATTCAATCGAGTATGGAATAGAGCCGGCGATGTTTCTCGACGGATCTAATTATTTCACAATCAACCCCAGAAATGGGGACGTTTTTCTCAAAGAGTCTTTGTTGAAACAGGTAAAAACACACTAATATATGTATGCAGTATACTTGCCATTTTGGAGTTTATTTTTTGATTTTCGCCTCGCAAGTGAAAGGGACGCGAAATATTTGGCTTAATGAGTTTATGCTTGAGTAAAGGTTGTCATATGTTGGATTGCCTGTGGCATTGCCGCCAAACCCAAACCCTCTCCCAGTCAGTAATCTGGTAGCACTTAAAGGGACCATTATATTATACCTACCTGTATGAGCAGTGTGTCCTTGACTCCATCCATAGCACGAATGTACAGACAGTAGCACTTCTTTCTGAGCTCATCGCTAACATTGAACATGTTTTGCGATGAAAAAACGATTTCAAATAAATAACCAAAACAAGTCATATTAATTGAAATATTACTGGCGCTCACTTGGAGACAATTAAACACAATCATCGGTCTAACCATTTATTATAAAAATAAATCCCACTAAAATTTCACGCCATTCAAATTTTTTCTAAATATTGGTGCGTTAAAGGCTGGCAAAAAAATGTTTATCTAGCCTTAGGCATGCATAGAAAATACTGAGCATATCCATCATAGATCCACTCTATGATCTAATATCATGTATTAGTCTGGTCTGACATTCCAAGGTTGGAATTGTGCGCAAAAAAATATATATATATATATAAGTTATGTAAGAAAGAGATTTAGTTTGCGTACTCTCATCTAAATTTTCGATAACCTCTATAAATATACGTATAAAGTTATATCTATCTATGTATTTGGCACACCTTATTATGAGTAACAGCAAGCTATATATCCACACTAATTTCGCAGCAATTCATCATTTTTCGATTGCCAAAGAATTTTTTCCCAAACTGCCAGTTCATTAACATTTCACTTGACAACAATGAGAAAAATCACATTTTTCTAGTATTGCCGATTCACTTGAATACTTTTTTCGCATCACATTTTGGTTTGAAAGCGTCTCAAGTTCGATGGGAAAACTAAAACTGATTGGAAAAGTGAGCGATAGAGTTATGCGGCGTTTCGATAGATCGCTATAAGACACGCGTGTGCGTTGAATTAGGCGTGTATAGGTCTCGTGCCAGTGTGGGCACTCCTGGGCATAACAACAATACGCACACCACTATGTTTATGTTATTTTATTTGAAGATCCGGGTATAAGCAGCTATATCTAAATTGTGACACCCTTCGCAATACAACGCATTGCAATCAAAAAACTGAAAATAACATTGCATTATATAACTATGGTTAGAAAATTATAGCCGCTTTTGCTGCGGCAGATACACATATATTGCGCCTGTATTTGCCTATGAGGTTCGAGGCGGAGATGTATTTTACATCAAATTAGCTTTTACTCCGAATAAATTCCTCGCTGTTTGGCGAAGAGTTTTAAATTCCTTGACAAATATTTGTTTTTATGCAAATATTTTTTCTTTCGCGCAAACATATTTTCGCTACAGTTCTTTGACAAGAAAAAAATCAAAAAAATATCCGGCATCAAGCGATTTGAGAATTTTAAAGATTTTATAAGCTATAAACTCATTAAGCCATTCGAAGTTTATTCCCGTAAAAGTATCGCTAATTTGCAAAATAGCCATAATCTAGGTTTAGTAATAAACCAATATAATTCCACAGAGCTATATAATCACAAATTTTCTACACATAGACTACAAACTAAATACGCCCTATTTTATTACCGTTTTAGGCCGGCAATGATTATTATCTGTTTATTACCGCGAATGATGGCCATCAAACAGTAAGTGAAAAAAATCTCTATTATCGATAAAACGCGAAACGAACTATAGATAAACGCGAATACGCGTAATGATAGAATGCGGGTATAAATTGAATTACAATGAAATTATAGGCCAAAATCGAAGTGTACGTACGGATTGTAGATTCGGATAGGAATACAGGTGGGATAGCGACTAACGCGGGATCATTTAATTTTCCATTTAATCGATCCTATCCTGGATTACCAATCAGACGGCCATTTCCGCCATTTATCAATGCTCAACTTCCCCCTCCGCGGTCAAAGGATGCCGTCTCTGTCAATACCGAATCACGTAAGCCCACCGCCACCACTACCACAGCTAAGACAACGATCCTATTACCGAAATCTACGAACACCCCGACCACCAGTACCGTTACCACAAGACCCGCAGATACAACGCATCAATCGGTACCAACTATTCAAACGTCTGTACCAACGACACCATACAACAAGTCAGACGACAAACTCAACGAATCCACTCGAGGATCAGCCGATAGGAATAGCGACGGACTTGATATGATCACAGCGTTTTTGCCGCTATTGGCCGCCGTTTGCTTTGCTCCCATTGCTGGTCTCGTGTTCTGGGTATTGCACCACAGGTGTCAAAAAAGTAATAACAGGAATTTAATGAAATCGTTTTCGCATAAAATTGTGAATTTAGACAAATCGGAAAGTAGTGAAACAAGTGTCAGTTCGGTTTCCGGTGAACTCGACTATAATGGGGCCCTATTTCAGCAAATACGGGCCAAAAGGGCTCTGAATAGTAGAACCGAGTCAAACAAATATACCTCCAGTTTGAGCATAATGAAAGGCGAGGAGAAAGTGTGGGAGTTTCCCAGACATCACTTGCGGTTTATCGGCATATTAGGCGAAGGATGCTTTGGTCAGGTGTGGAAGTGTGAGGCGCTCGACATAAGCAAAACCGATTTATTAGCGCACGATATCGTCGCCGTTAAAACACTCAAAGAAAATGCGGCCGAAAAAGAAAAGAAGGATTTACTCGCCGAACTGGAAGTGATGAAACTATTGGATCCGCATCCGAATGTGGTCACTTTGCTGGGAAGCTGCACCGATCGAGACCCAGTTTTTTTGATCATGGAGTTCGTTCCTTATGGGAAATTGCAATCATATTTAAGAGAAAGTCGTGCTGAGCGCTATTATGGAAATCTTCACGGAAGCAGCAGATTAACCGCACGAGACTTGACCTCATTTGCATATCAAGTTGCAAAAGGAATGGAATACTTATCGTCAAAAGGAGTACGAATAACTACTTATCGTTTTGAATAGTGTAAACAAATCATTATATATTTTTTTTGTTTGTTTGTATTGCCATACAGATTATACACAGGGATTTAGCGGCGCGTAATATTCTAATTGGAACTAATAAGACTTGTAAAGTAGCAGACTTTGGCTTTGCCAGGGATGTGATCGCCAGCCATATTTACGAGAGAAAATCGGAGGTAAACAAATCGGAAAACAGCTGTTATTAACTGGTTTTAAGCTTAGTATTAATAAATGGTTAAACTCATTTTAGGGTCGTTTGCCAATACGTTGGATGGCTATTGAATCGTTAATCGATTCGATTTTTACTGTGAAAAGCGATGTGTGGAGCTTTGGTCAGTTAATTACAAATCACTAATATTGTGTTTGTTTTTTGAAACGCTAATAGGATTGCTTTTTTAAAAAATACGATTGCAGGTATACTTATGTGGGAAATCGTGACATTAGGCTCGACACCATATCCTGGTTTAGCGGCAGCTGAGGTGATGAAGAAAGTGCGCGACGGCTATAGACTCGAAAAGCCCGAACACTGCAAACGCGAAATGTATAATATAATGTACTATTGTTGGGATACCGATCCAAATCAACGGCCAACGTTTAACGAACTCGTTAACTTGTTAGACAAGCTACTAATTAGTGAGAATGACTATATCGAACTCGACAGGTTTCCCGACCATTCCTACTATAATATAGTCACCAATCTTTCTGGTGAAAAATTGTGATCTCTTAATAGTTTTTTAATTGATTGCAAAACTTTTAGTGTTCACTTTTGCGTAACAACTCTACTTATTTTTTATTTATTTGTATTTTTTTAAAAAAAAATATTGTCTATTTATTTATTAATTATATTTTTTTAATCATTAATGAAAATTAATTAGAATTAAAAGCCTATTTTAAAATGTGTATATTTTTATAGTATAAAAACATAGATTATTAATTATTTAACAAAAAGTTTTGTAATCCTCTGTTATCGATTGAATTAACATGAAAACTATTTTATTTAAAAAAAATTTTCTTTGATAAGCTTGTTGTACAGTAAAATTATTTAACATAAATCGAAAACATTGTAATAAGTGTAATAAAAAGTTTATTTATGTACCGGTAGTTAAAAAGTTTTAAGTGAAAATACTTTACATGAGTATTGACTGAATGTTTGGTGGAAATATGCAATACTTCTTAGTACGTTATTTTGAAACCAGTTCCTCTATTTTTTAAAAGTTTTTATATTATTTAAGGTCAAAATTCTTTTTATAAGTATTCAAAAGTGAACAAAAGTTCATTTTAATTCTCGCAATCAATTAGATTTATTTTCTGCGCTTTTCAATTGAAAAGAAATGTTGTTTTTGTGGGTGAAAATGCCGTCAATTCTTTTACGGAGATTTACATCCGATTCAAAAAAATCCTCTTTTAAATTTAACTTCGTCATTAATATTTAAAGTAAATATTATTTTCATTTTTAAAATTCTAGATTAAATATTATCGATTTAATTTTATCTAGAATTTTAAAAATGAAAATAATATGTGAGAAGGAAAATCAATTTTAAAAATAATGATTATTTGTTTATTAAGCCTAAAAAATTATTTCGTATTTACAAAGTTTTTTCAATACTATAAAATATACGCAAAATACTTCTAACTTAAGAGTCATAGTTGTTGTATAATAATTTTCGATAAAAAAATATGACTAGAATAACTTATTCTCAACCATTACTTCTTTTGTGCCCATGGTTTTACTGAAAATGTTTTTGATGTCTACATATAACAAACGTAACAATTAGTTTTAAAACAATTAAGAATACATTTTGAAGTTACTTACGCCAGTGTAAGAGGAAATTTGTTGCAAAAAATTCTTACTATGACCAAAGTGTCTCACTCTATAAGCACCTCCTGAAATATCTTGAGGAATATCCCACGTTATAGTCACTTGACTTTCGCCAAACAATGTGTTTGTTCGCTGCCAAAAAAATCTAAAAAAATTGTCAATTAATACGATTTTAATTAATCAATATATAACTAACTTAGTTTCCCAGTTGGCGTCAGTTGCAATTATTAGCCATTGTTGCGTAGAATTGTCCCAATTCTCGACGGATAGGAATGTACTATCGGTTTGCAAGTCATTTCTTGGATTACCGCTAACAAAGCTTACGACCACTGTTTCTCCGACGCGATACTCGTCATTAGCATCGGAAATAACATCACCAAAATTACGCCTAAAAGGTGTTCCATCGTAAATCACTCCCGGTTTTAAACAAATTTGTTTGGTCAGTAAATTGGGCTCATCGGGTCCACCATATACTACGTGATCAGCAGCTAAATTAGACGCTAACATCATAAATTGCTGTATATAAGCGTCCAGTGTGTACGGTCCATATATAGTGGACGCGCCTTCGTATCTTTGAATCTGGTACTCTTCGAATGTTGTTACGTACGATGAATACGCGTTCGACAGTCCCGATATAACAACGGTTACATCGCTAGTATTAGAGTAGCTGTCATAAACCTTTTTTACGCTCTCTCGAAGTCTTCGCCCGGACATTGTCGAGAATTCAGCGGGAACTGCGGTTATTAGCAAACTTCCAATCTGGAAAATCTGAGTGGGAAGTATACTGGGTTGCCATGCATACGGGAAACTCATTTCTCCAGTCGCCAACAGTATTGGCTTCGGTCGCTGGCATTCTTCCAATTCAGGTGACGGTCGTTTTATAAAATCGCGAACTAAAGTCCAAAATGGACTGGGACTTGTGTCTCCTATTATTTAAATGAATAGCATAATAAGCATAAAAAAGTTGAATTCTCGCATAAAGTTAGTTATGCGTAAATCCGATTTATTAGGTCATGCTTTGTTGGCGTTATATTATTACCGTATATATAAAATAATTAATTTTAAAAATAAAACGAATTTGAAATTCATTGGAAAATTTTTAAATAATCATAAATTACGAAATGTTTGCGCAAAATCTATTACCCTGTTTGAAATCGAAATCTCCGGGACCATCAGTAGTTCCAGCGGCGAAACTATAACCCATCGCTGGTTTGCACGTATGTACGGTAGAATTGTCATCCAACACGATTTCAACGTTTGACATGTCAAGATTTTGATGAATAAATCTTATATTTCCGGTCAACTCAGTAGTGGCTGCATCGTATAGTTCTTTAGCCTTATTAAATTGGCGAACACCTATTATTTGGGTGCTTTCAAACATATCTTTTCCGGGTCCAGAAGCCACACAAAGCTCATTCTATTATTTGATTAAAAAATTAGTGACAGCAAGTTAACACATTAATTACTATTAAAATTCAATAAGTAAAAGTTTAAATGCGAAGCTATTAAAGCTATTAAAAGTAAAATTACAAGAATTCATGGTTTAATAGAATAGCGTGAAAAAACAAAAGCAATTTTTTTAGTTAAATAGCGATTGTATAAAAACAAGCTTTAAAATTAATTTATCGCAGCATTTGAAAGCATTGCAGACTTAATTATGATTCGTTCGTAAATGCATTTAATTAGTTCACAAACAGTTTCAAAGAATTCTCTAGTAATTGATAGTTTAATCTATCTTTTGTTTGCGAAATATATAACATTAATTAAAAAGGATTTCAAAAAATATATATCTGCTAAATTTACTAGAATAATATGAATATAATTTTTAAGTTAACAACAATAAAAGTAAAGAATAGTAAATACAGTAATTACTATAGTGTGAACCATTCGCCGGGTATCGGAAGTGATAAAAAGTTAAATTATAATGGCATAAATAATAAGCACAATAAAAAAAAGTTGTAAAGCCGAAGCAACATTTTCATAATGCGCATCAAAATTTGTGCGAATCTAAAATTTTATAAGCTTAAATTAAACTGAACATATTTCACAGTACAGTATAATCATAACTATTCAAATATATTCATTATATCGAATACACTGACAGGAGGAAAACAAACATTCAGGACAATAAAACGTGTGTTTTATAATATAAACTAAAAGAAGCTTAAATCGTGATACCTTTCCGTTACAAGTGCTTGTGGCGATATCGCAGGGTAATCCTGTGTCTGTACAATGTGGACCATTGATGTTTGGCGAAACGTCTCCTTCATTTGATTGTGGAAACAATGCAACAAAAGGACCCTTAAAATTATTATTAATAAAAAAGTGGTTTCATAAGTACAGTATGCTGTAAGTACTAGTTGCTGAATATAATAATTAAAATAATGCGTACGTTTCCATGAAGTGTTCCGCCATTCATATATTGCTCAAATAGTTGTGATGCGTATCCTTTATTATCGCCACTAATTAGTTTATTAGTATTGTTCATACTTGTACAGTGAACTGCGAACCAACTGATAACTCCTAATTTAGTGCCGTTTGTGGACACTAACTTAAGAACTGTCATTTCTTTATCGGTGTCATATGCATACTTAGACTTTTCGTTTTCCGGATTATTCGCATAAGCGGTGGGACTTCTATTAATACTTGCGTCCAGCAATTGTCCGCTATTAATATAAATGCGTCCAGCAGTCAATGAACTGTGCGCCTTATCAATGCTACGGACAATACCGGACACTAATGCGTCCAGGCTTTGCCGAATGAAACCTTGAGATGTGACGATATAAAGAACGTATTGAAGAAAACCTGCTGATCCGGAATGCGTGTGCGTTGACGATAACATTACATTCGGTTC
>JAQIXJ010002014.1:0-17466 GCA_034700185.1 Phthiracarus laevigatus | reverse complement strand
GACATTAACGAAAGATTTCGGTGGTGTCAGAAGGAAGTCCTGCCAGAAGCGCGTACATCCCTCTTCTGCACACCACATATGGATAACATTTTTTTGTTTACAAAATCATAGTAACACTCAAAACAACACAAAAAATAATATTAAAAACTCTACAGTATATAATTAGTGAAACAAACATTTTAACATTTACTTATTAAAAACCATACGCTTCGCTAAAATTCGCATCGATTATGAGCGGTGATCAACGTTTACCGTCAGAATGGCACCAAATCTTAGCCAAAATGGGTAACAAAATCCGTATCGAAGAGACAATTGCTGCGAAACATCGCGAAGAATCGGAAATGATTTTGCGTCAAAAGCAGTCGGAATGCGATTCGCTTAGAGAACAGCTGAAGCGAACCATCGAAATGAGTCAACGACTCACCACAGAACGCGACACAGCTATCGGACAGAAGAAGATAATCCAGACAGAGATGAACGAATTGCGCGACAAAAACGCCAAACTTCAGCGACGCGTGAAAGAGCTCGAGACTGAGCTGAGACCGGAAAATCGTAAGAAACGCGCCGAAAACGTTCGTAACCAAGTGGTAGCCAGTTTGGAGCTGAGCTCAGACGCGGAACCGTTGAGCGTTTTCGCCAATCATAACCGCGGCGTTCATAAGCACAGCAATGCTCGCAAATATGCGATTACTGTCCAGAATCCGCTGTTGGATAAGTTGCACACGTTTTACCAGTTTAACGCCGACTCGTTGGCCATCGATCTCTATAACGCTGTGTCCGATCAGTTCGGTATGGATGGGTTCGAGTTGGCGAGTCTGGTCTACAATAAGATTGAGACCCACTCGAGTGGCCGAACGCGATCCAAATCGAATGTTGGCGATCGAACTCTTGGCCAAAATAATCTGTTCCACGACATGCACGTGTTTATTATTGATCCGAATGTGGCGCCAAAGCCTGGACAACTGTTTCACGTGATGATGGGTAGAGTGACTCACAGCGACGCGGTTTCAGTCGGCAAAGATAGTGCTGGTAATAATCAGTCGACGCGTAAAACTGACGAACAGAAAAATGTGCGTGATTTTGATCGAACCGATGGCAGAGTTGGACCGCAGCGGACCTCTAACTTGACTCGTGATTCGCTAAGAAATCTGAAACCGTATGCGAACGCTTCGAGTAGTGGTGACCGAGACAGTAGAGAAATCGATGCGTCCAAACAGTTCGGATCAGTTAATCAACGTATTGATCCGCAACTGTTAGACACGCATATTGGTTTGAGACGGTCTTTGAATCCGTTTCAAGACAACGATTATCGTACGGAGACTCGTGTTTATCCGACGAGAAAATCTACAAATAGATTTGATAATATGAACTGAGTTTTGTTTATTAAACTAATCATTTTTAATTTTATTTACCATTCATTAATAGCGTCGTAGTTATTATATTCGCCATCACAGGCGGAAACAATTATGAACAGCTAATGTTTTTATTTATGTAATTGTGTTAAAAATTTTAATTTGACTGAGTTTCGTATCATCGCTGATTTTTATATTTTAAGTTTTAGATTTAACTATGATTTGTGTTTTTATATAACGACTACTGTATATTTTCCGAATTGAACGTCATTAAATTTTGTTAAGTATTTTTTTGTAATTTTTTGATTTGGTAAATTTAAATGTAAATTCAGATTAACGTCTAAACTAGTGGATACTTTAAACAGTATTTTAAAATTATCGTTATTATTTAACATATTACCCGCCATACTCGCGATCGCGAGTAAAATGAAATTATTTAAACTCGGCTTACTCGCCATATAACAATTTATGGTGGTAAACAAAATTTATTTGTCCATAACTCCAGAAGCGCTTACGCCACACATACGAAGAAGTTATTTTTGTAATCTTCTCATCAATACCTTTTATTTGATATGCGTATCACCAACTGTTCCAATAGTCGATCAATTGGAACAGTTGGTGAAATGTATATCTTATGAAAAGTATTGATGAGTAGATTTCACAAATAACTTCTTCATTCGCGTCTTACGAGCACTTCTGGAGTTATGGACATCTAAAAGATTGTCTTAAAAATTAAAAATCAATTAAATCGCGAGTAAGGCATAAGAAATTTTATTAAAGTTTGGATGCTTACTCGCGGCAAAAAATTCAACCCTTCGCCATACGCGCGATCGCGAGTAATACGCTGTAATACGTTATATTGTGAAATACCGTAAAAAATTATATTTTAATTTACCGTATTGTTTGTTATTAAAAATATTAGGGGGCAGTTGAACCATAATAACGGTAAACAAAATAAAGAGTAAGTAATACTTCGTCACGTAAATAAGTTATCGTAAAATAACAACACTTTTTTAACGAATCACCCAATCTTTCATATGTGGTTTTCAAATTGATTGTCAATTTTTTCTAATACTTAATTTAGGTTTTTAGGCAAATAAACACAGCGAAATAAAGAGTAATTTTAATAAAATATTTTAATTAAATTTTTTAAAATTTTCTTTTCTTTTTTCCCCTATTTCATGGTTTGACAAATATTTTTCATGATTAATCAGTAGTAATAATTATTAAATACCTATAAATTACAACAAATATTTTTGAATTTTCATAGAAAAAAAACTTAAAATTAAACCGTAATATAAAGCCAGGATTAAAAATGAATCAATAATTCACACCAAAAATTAATTAATAATTAGTACATCAATAATAAAATGTAATTTAATTTTTAAAGGCTTTGTGAAGAAAAACATTATAAATTTACTTAAATTTTCACATATAATATTTTTGCAACAAATAATTTTTTTCTCTTAAATTTATATAATAATAAAAAATAGTTGACGTGTTAATTATTATATATATCTTATAACGTTCTTTTTTTTTGGTTTTTTCTCACTAAATCTATATTAAAAAGCAGTACTCATTTTGCAGTACCATATATGCTAATAATTATTAATAATAATTCAATTTGATTTTAGTTTCCTAAACGAACAAAAAAATTAGTAGTGATTCACACACACATACATATTACATGTTTAGTTAAATTTGTTTGTACTCTAATAATAACTATATATAACTATATTTATAGAATATAAGCGTTAATAATGGTTGTGTGTGTGTGTGTGTGTGTGGCGACGAAATATGTAGTGTGTATAAAATACAAATGTCTTTACGCGTTTTTTCGATATATATATTTATAAATGTTATTTACATATTAACGAATGAATAAAAAAACAATAATTGGTTTTTAATGTGTGTTACCCTTTTTTAGTTGTGTGCAAATCGATAAGTGTAAATGAGGTTGTAATTAGTTAACATGAACGCGCGTTAAACGGTTAATATGCCTATTAGTTAACCGTAGATTTAAATGTAATTTTTTACAATAATAATGTGCTAATTTTTTTATAATGCCGTGTATATAAATATTTTCTGCTTTCTTTGAAATATACAGTGAATATGTAATAATTATAATAATAATACTTTACAGTAAATTTGACTCTAGAATTCATTCCTAACACACTATAATAGATCACTAATAGACTCATCCAATGTCTAATGTCATTCCGCAATATAACCCAATTCTTATTCGTTATCACTACTATCACTATCAGACGACGATCCAGAATCACTCGACTCTTTATCACTAGAGCTCTCACTAAGTCTCGGTGAAGATGGATATGACAGCGCTGTTGGTTTGCTGTTGTTTAATGGCGTATTGTTTATGTTATCACATTTGGCCACAGATTTCTCGTGCTTTTTCTTCGAATCAGATCCATTAATCGATGCTAATATAGCAATAAAATTTAGCGTTAAATACGAAGCTTTAGTTTGTCTTATTTTAAAAAAGCTTACACTTATTTTTCTTTGGTATATTGTTTAGCATACAAGACGACACGAATTTCCGTAACGCTATAAGCGTTTCCGGCTTTAAAACTTCAAAATCAATTTCTATGTTTTCGTCGTTATCGCATCGTATCGATGGCTCTGTTGTCTGTAGTATTCGCAACACATTTTTCAAATCCTTAGCTATAAAAACCCGAAACAAAAATAGTTCATTAGACTAAAACTATTTAAACAGAATTTTATAAAAATATAGTTACCGTTTAGATTTTCGAGATCAGTTTTCAATTGCTTCAAATCTTCCATATCGTTGTACTGAAACATTATCGGCGACGGAACTAAGCTAACACTTTCCTTCTCTTCGAACACGTCTTCGTCTAAATCTTCGCCATTATCGTGATTAACAACAGGTTTCTTTCTCCGGTTATTATTATTATTGTTAGACATTTTTACTCGCTTCGAATTATTGTTCGCGTGTTTGGTTTGCGGCGGAGATCTTTCATTAGCCGTTCGTTTGCGGCCCCTCTTCGTCGAAACTGGCGCCACTGTTTTGGGCTTCTTAGCGCCATTCTTCGTTTTGGGCGTTCCACCCGTTAACGCCGTCATCGCATTCGTCAGTAACTTCACCTGATTCTCTAAGTTCTGCATTCGCCTCTGTTGTTGCGCTTCGCCCTCTATCTCCGGCACATCATTGTCCATAGTTTTCGGCTTTTTACTGCCGCCACTATTATCGATGCCGTTCGTATAGTAGTTCCCGTTGTTATTAACGTACGACATCTGTTCGTGCAGAAGCGCTTCAGGCATTTTGGCGTATTTATATTCGAAAAATTCCTGTAACATTACAAACAAAAATAAAATATAATTTATAGTTTAAGTACGAAAAAACCAACAAAATATACCCTTAAACACTTGGCCTGTCCAATGACGGGTGCGTCGGGTTTATTATATCGCAGACAATTGGTAAACATTTGGCGCATGTCTTTCACAAACCCTTTCACGTTGACGTATTGACCAGTTTCTATCTTTGTCTATAGAACGTATTAGTAAACAAATAACGATTTTTTTAATAACCAATTCATTTAAATAAAAGCAATCTAATTACGACTACAAACATTGAATTTAATAACATAATAGGTTTTTTTCAATTTTTCTTTTACTATTAGTAGTGTACGCTTATAGTCAGTCGCATTATTTAACGAATACATTAAAATTATTACAGAATTGTGAAATTCGCAAAATGTCAAAATATTTGCTAACAGTTAAGTTAAAAACCATTAATATTTAAACACTTATATGTACCTTTTTTAAAAACACGAGTTACACAATATACTCGTTTTACATCATATTACTATTAATAATACGGTATATAGCGATCACGTTATTTTCACTACTATCTAACCATATTTTCATTTTACGTCATCTGATTAACATTGTTCAATGTAAGTAAATGACCGATATTTATGCACAAAGATTTGGGAGAATTTATCGATACTCAATAAAATAAACAAACCTAAAGAAAATAAGTTAAGCTATCGATGATTTTTTCTAAAAAAGAAAAGCGGTTTATTCAAGATATGCTAAATGCAAACAAATACTCGAAGAATCTCAGAAATGCACGAAAAACGATATCACCATATAATCCTGTAAATTGAATCACAGCATATACAATAATTTGAAAACTTATCCAAAACAAAAACTCTAAACCCCGCTATATTATTATAACAAGAAATAAAAAACGCACTCTGTTTTGAGAGATCCATTCTTCGATTCTACGACGCGAGCATAAATTATTGTCGCTAAAACGAAAACGACACAGAAATAAATAATATATTTAATAAAAAGCAAAATCAAAAGAACTAATTAATCTCTATTCCTTTCTCAGAAGTTTGCCAATATTATATGCTAACAACTAATACATTGGCATAAAATACCGTCAATAAACGAAAACTTAACGGTTAACAATTTTAATCAATAATAAAATATTTATCTTAACAGGCAATCTATTATCGTAGTGCATAACGCAAAAAATAACATATATTCGTATATAAACATATATATTTATAACTAATCTCATTCAAGAATCACCAGTAGCAACACAAACACAAAAAAGTTTTTAAGCTCCCAGTTTTTTTCGAATTCAAATGTTAAAATTATTAATGAAATAATAAGTCAAGTTTGCCATATCTTTGTATAATTTTGGCATTTCTCGTGACATTATTCCCTTGGAATAACTTATACCTCTAATAATATTTTATTATAATATATCACAATAATTAGTTTTATTTTTAGTTTTAGTTCAATAAATGTGAATAAATAAATTAAAGCGCAAACTATTATTTCTTAATCAGTTGTTTTCTTATAGAATTTTTTCAAAATTTGAAAAGATTTAATTAAATTAAATTAAAAGTTAAAAATAATGGAAAGGTTCCACGCAATCAACAATATTTCTGCAAACCGTTTTTAGGTAAAAATACTAATTTGTTTTTACTCTAATTAATCAAAAATTTGTTTTTACTCTAATTAATCAAATTATGTTTTAAAATTAACGTTAACATAATTTTTTATTTAACCATTTTTTGTTGTAAATATTTACTATCGTTTCGCTAAAATATCAACTAAATTATAATAAAAGTTTTTTTTAATAATTAATTTAAAACGCAAATGAAAAATCGGGTAAAACAAAGCTATAGAATTTCGTTACACTTTGAACATGTAATAAAAATGTTTCTCATAACATTGATAGCATTTTTTTTGTTAAAATTCCTTATACCGCACACACAATACATTTAACGAACGTTATTCAACGTAACGTATTATATCTCCAAAAAAATCTAAAAATTAAAATTATTTTCAATTAATTATTCATTTATTTTAACGCACAAAAAAAACTTTTCCATTAAGATTATTAGTCTATTTATTAAACGTGAACGTAATTTTAGAATTCATATGTAAGGAAATTCCGCAATTCATACATATATAAGCTTATATTTTAATATTTTATCATATGATAAATACTATCCATTTAGTAGTTATAAGTGTATTAAATGCCATAATATAGTAAAAATCCAGTATTTCCATACATTAGTACTAATCGATGAAAATGCACATATCATATAGAAAAACCAAATGTGGTTTATTAATAAATCAATTACAAATAACAAGCATTTTTAGCTCGTTATGTGGACTAAACAGATAACGAAAATACTAAATGCTAAAACGATGGAAAAACATTTTCGTCAAAAATAACGTTCGAAATAAGACTATCATTAATGTTTATGTAATGACTAAAAAAAGAAGAAAAAATCGACTTGTAATTGTTTAGCTTTTATTATTAAACCCTAATAATAGGTCAGCTCTTGTTTACTATGTTTGCGCAAATGTTTTCATTTTTATTTTTAGTCATCAAGAGTTTTCATAATTCGCTGCAAAACGATACGTAACGCAGCACTTGTGTAATCAGCTCTGTTTTAAGAGCACAATAAATCAATTAAAATTTAATTTCTTCCCATCGAAGCGGCATAAAAAATATTTACATTAAAAAACAGAAACTTTTACTGCACACAAATAAGCCAACAAATACTATACGCAGCGTTTTATAACCGTCTCATTAGCAAAACTGGTTTAAAAAATTAATTATAAAATAACAACGAAAACAACAAATAAACACAAACCTTAATTGTGCTTAAATCGATTGGCTTTTTAATAATAGTGAGGTAATCGGGATATTGTTCAATGCTGACCGCTTCATAGAATGGCCACGCGTACTCGCGATGCTTCTTCGCCATCATATCCTTCACAAAGTCGAGACAATACTTCATCGCTTCGTTCAGAGGTACTCTTTTGGTTGGTTGAACAGTGGGCGTGTTAACCGTCATCGGTATCGGCAGGTCTTTGTTTGGCCGCTTCACTTGAAGTCCGTGTTCGCGACGAGTCGTCATTTTCCGCCTTTCGCTCCATTCGGTGAACGTTTCGTTTAACTCCACTGTTGTGGACTCAGCTTTGCGTTTCACTACTTTTTTCATTACTGGAAAATAAATCGAGTCATTATTTATAATAAAAAAGAATTGTTTGTAAACACTTTAAAAAAGCTTGAGATGTGAATTTTTTTTGACTGGAAAGAGAAATAAATAAAATTCGGAAATAAAAATATAGATGACTATAAAATTTGAAAAATTAATTAATTTGTGTGTAAAAAAATGTGTGATCGACACAAAAAAAATTACTCTAATTATGCGAAAAAAAAAACATTTAAGCTTTACATTTAATCAAAAAACCACATTTTACGAGATTTGTAAATATATTCTTTTAATTTTGATAATAAATCGAAATATAGAAATTTTAAATTACAAGTTAAATTAAATTATATGATAAAAATTTTCTTTTAATAATATAAATATAAAAACGATTTTTTTTCTTAATAAATAATAAAAGTGATAAAACACAATATACTCGGAATACAAGCAAAATAAGACTTGTATTCCCTAAAACTAGTATATATGATATGATTTATACGATCAGCCTTACAATCATTAATGCTTGGCTTTGGCGGTAACGGCAGTTCAACTTCTTCGGCGGGCATTTCTTTGAGCTTTTCGTCCAAATACTCCTCCAACCGTTTGCCTGCTTTGTACACATAATTATCGGTAGACGTATTAAACGTATAACAGTTGTCAAATATGAGCCGCAAATCGCGCAAACATTCGTCAGCGTTGGCGTACCACAAGAACAGTAGCCTTTGCTTAATAGTGGTCATATCCATTGGACACTTAATTACGTTGTAATAGTCAGGTATTTTCAGGCTAATAGAGTCAACAGGTTTGAGAAATGGTAGCGCACTCTTATATCGACACAAATACTTCGTCATAATATTGCGCAAAAATTGCAACTGATTTGTATAGCGTAGCGGTTTATCGATGGGCGGATCAAATGGCAGCTCAACCATACCGTTCACTAATTTCAATCCATTTTCCAACACTATTACACTGTCTTTGAACTGTTGCTGTTGTGACTGTGATTGCGATTGGGATTGTTGTTCGACACTGATATCACTACTACTATCGTTATTATTATTAATAATAAGTTGTGTGCGATCGGTGTTTGCGGTGCCACTGTTGGCAGTAGTGTTTGCGTCATCGCAATCGTTGGAATCATTGTCGTCACTAATGGGGCGTATGTTAGCGCTGGTATTATCACTGAACGGCATCGACGATGGCTCTAATTTGAACGATTCAGAGCAGATGTGCGACTCTTCCTCTAACCAAACAATTTACTAATTAATTATGATTTATTTACGATTTAATTTATCGCTAATTACCGGATATTTGTTTGCTTAGCATCAAAGAGTTGCCGGAGTTTTGCAATTGCTTCGCATAGCCATTAGTCTCCAATAACTTATCCATTATTTTGTTCTCCAATACGTTCACAATCATTAAAAATCGTGTGTGTGGTTGTGTTGTGATTCAAAAAAAAATAACACTTCAGATGTAATCACGCGCACAACACTTAATAACAATATATTATAATTAAACGTTAATATAACGTCTAATAATAATAATAATAGCTAATTGTGGCGAATAATAATAATATTTAATTAAAACTCGCAATTAAATTAAAAACACGAGCGTATGAATACATTATTAGTTTTACGCGTTCAAACAAAAACATTGCATTTTCGTTATGAAATCGTTTATTAACGCAGCGTATATTTTAACGCACAGCCAAACGACTGTTTTTAAGACCGTTTTTTCGCTGACGAGCCAACAATAAATACTAAACCGACTATTTTTGCGTATATGTGTTTGGGTTGTAGAAAATGTACGCGTTTCGCGGTACTCAAAGTTTCAACAAACTTTTACGTTATACTGTACTCCACAGCAGATCGTTGCTCGTTCGGTGTGCTCGCTATAAAGCGTGTGATCAATAGTCATAAGAAAACGCTGTATATATAGTGGTACGTACTGTAACAGTCAGCAGTGGAAACGCACGCTTTTATATAAGATGTTTCTGTTTCCAGCGCTTTCCATGCGCTCCGCCTATTGTTTCATATATTATTACGCTTTTTTGTTGCTTGAAAATATGATTCCCTCTTTGTGTGTGTGTTTACGCTTTTTGTTTAAAGGTTTTGACTTTTTCACAGTCATTTTTTATTGCGCTCTTTGTGTAACGACAACAGTCAGTGTATGCGCCCAACAAATAATACAAAAAAAATGATATATGTTTGAAAAATGTATTGAAAATAAAATATTAGTTTTAGCACACACAGTACTTACTCTGTGTGTATATATATTTGTGATGATGTGTTGCCGTATTTAAAGCGCAGACACATCATTCACGTGATTTTTAAAATCCAATGCTGAAATTAAAGTGAACAGAAAAAAACGAAAAGAAAGAGAGAATGATAGAAATTCATGAGTTAAATTAGGAGTAGAGGCAGATGTAGCTATCAGTTTATAGATAGTTAAATAAATAAAATGATAGTGTAATCTAGTTTTTTCTTTTCCCCTCACTTGCTATTGATTTTATGCGCGCAGTAAAAGCTCTTTTATGTTACCTTAACCTCATTCGAGTGTTGCTCTTCCTTTTTTTATTTTACGATTATCGCTTTTGGAAAAGTAAAAGATATCAACAACAGTTAATAGCTTTTTTACATAATTCAGCGAAATGTAGCTTATGTTATGGGTGATGCAAATGCTGACAAATGGTCTGCATTTTTAACCTTCAACTTCAATGATAATCAACATAAACGTTACTAAATGCGCGATACTTTTAGTTTCTTTTTTTCTAATTAAATGTATTTAACCGCGAGCTTAAAATACATAATGAATGCTAATGAGTTGAGATCTAAGAAAATTGGGGTTTGTTGGTTCTGTCGCGATATTATAACTTTTGGAAATTATTTGATTAGTTTTCGCTTCGCGTGAAACAATAATACTGAAATAATCTTTTCATTGAAGATTTCCTGAATCAATAAAAAACTATGCATTAAATGCTAATTTTAGTTTACATAAAAAGCGCGCATCATTTGCTAATTCATTGATTTCCTTAATGATTCAACCGTTTTTTTTGTCACTTGTTTATAAGATTTTTTAATTTTACCGCTTAAGTACACTTATTTTTAATCAAAACTTTTCGCTTACGACTCGATAACATATGAGAGGCTTAAAAGAGTTAAATTATCATATTTTAGCACAAATTCAATGTTAAAATCTAAAAACGAAAAGTTGAAGAAAGTTTTACGAATCAATTAAAGCTCGCGTCTAATGATACCTAATGCTGTTCACTAATCATGAATCATGCGATATGAATGTGTTGTACAATAAGAGTTAGCGTTTTGTTGAGCGCACTTCCGTGATGTTTGCAGTTGTATATAGCGCTATAAAATTGTACGTATACCAGAGTATAGAAATTTTATTACAAACTTTTAGCCGTAAATAACTCATAACACAGTTAATAGCACTCAAGAACTGTTACGCTTAATAAATGTCAATGAGGTTTATGTTAATTACGCATTTATGATGATTGCGATAAAAATTTTCGAGTAAAAATTATTGATTTACTACTAGTCATAAAAAAGGTGTGTCAGTGAGAAAGAGAGAGAGGGAGAGAGAACTTCTTAACTCATTAGAACTTTGCATCACTTTATTTTTTTATACTATACATTGTAGTCATAATAACGCAGAGAAACTTTTTAAAAAATCATGTGATGTGTAATTAAAATGTTTTATTGGCAATAACCTATGTTACAAAACCAGTTATCGCATTGGTTCGCTTTTAATCTCGCGAATCAGTTACTGTACTTTTAGTAATCGATTTTTAAAAACGAAACTGAAATGTTATCGCTGAAAGTGCTTTTGAGAGTGAAATGCGTTAACACCTGTTGCAATGAGGGATTTATAGAAATCGCGGTTAAACTAAAATCGAAAATAAAATTGACTTTATATATATTTTTTTAACACAATTAATTTGAAAAAACACTATTTTTATGAATAAGTACTTATTCAAATCTTTATATAATAATAATATTATTGCAATATATATCGATTTCGTTAAATATTTACTAGTATTTTAATTATGGTAGAAAATTAAAAAATATGGAATATATTTGTGATTGGCCTCAAAAATTGGCAAATATTAATTAATTAAAGAGCTATAAGAGTGCATAAATACCACCAATTACTCAACAATAGCACAAAACTCCGCAAAAAATAAGTCCCCGATAATATCAGCATAAAGTAATAAAAATTATTTTAACTTTTTGGATACTTAATATATTTTTTTAAAAAAATTTCATTTATTTTTTTCGGTTCGATAAATTTGATACCAAATAATAAAAATTGGCAAATTTACAATTATTATTTCATTACTACGGTATTATCACGAATTCAATAAATAAAGAGATTTACAACTTATATCCTAATAAAATAGGCAAACCATTAATTAATTATATATAAAAAAATAAGCTAGATTTCACTCCGTGAAAGTTAGCTAAAAATGAGCGAATTTAATGGTAATAAAAAGACAATGCAAACAACAACAGCATAACACATGCAAAAATATTTCATTCAAAAATTGCGATAAATCCAATTCTTAACGGAACAGTAACGCTTAACATTGCGATGATGAGAATCGTCGCTGCAATCACTGTCATCACAATTCCGCTGATTATTACCAATCGCTTTGAACACTTTGTCGACCAAATTGGGGTAACCGTCGATAAACGCCTTCCACTCGATAACGTTAACATTCCTTATGGTAACAAACTTCGATGCGATATACTCGACGGTGCGGTCGCGAAGTTTCAGCGCGTTATGCCGATCGGCGAATATGAGCGTTGATATGGCTTTCGAATCGCTCAGTTCCGAGAATATAATGTCTTCGCATATCGATTTCAATTGCACCACATTATACATTTCGGCGGCCGATAGCAGTTTATCGGCCATCGCTTTGATCTTAAACGTTTTACCCGTATATATGAATTGAAGCAATTGCTCGAAAACGTCGGCATCGATGTCACTGATTTGCGCACAATTCTCGCGCTTTTCGATCATATCTGCGGAAAACATTGCGCCGAATACTGTCGAACGGGCGGACAATATATTCTTGTGGACAAAAAATTCGCGACCACTGACCACAAACTTAAAATCGCTCAAATCTTTATTGTGCATAATGGCCGCGAAATCTTTGAGTATGTCCTGATCGGTGGTGTTATTGTTATAATTAATGCATTGGAAGTCGTACTCGAAACCATCGGCATCCGTATCGTTATCGTTGTTGTAATACTTGGTGTCAATCACTTCGATACTGAAACATAGCGTTAACACGTCGTTCGGCAACAGTTCCGAACTATTTTCAAGCAATTCTTCCACATCAATGAACTCTTCAACGCCCCAACCATTGCCCTCAACTTCGAAGCAACGCATGTCGATGTCCTCGTCTTCCACCTCTTCTTCGTCGCAATTGATGATCGAAACGCTAAACTTGGCGCGAATACTATTATTGTTCCGTTGATTATTAGTATTACTACCGCATTCGTTCAGATGGTATTCGTGAAGATATAGGTATACGCCTAACGTGTCTTTGTTGTGTTCGTCGGCGCGAATCACTTTCAGATACCATTTCGTGTTCAGACCGATGTTAAACACCGAACTTTTGATTGATTTCTTGTTCGATTGGATTAATTGGCTAAAATTATTGACAGCGAACCGCGTCTTCAGGCAATACGTCGACTTTTCCGGCACTAATGATGTCACGATTTTCGTCTTAATCCCCATATTATTATCGGCAATATTATTGTCGCCATTATTTTGGCAACTGTTTGCTGTGGATCCCGAAAATTGATTATTAGTCGTAATACCGCTATTGTTACTGTTATTATTGTTGCTAAACAATGACGGTTTCGACGAACGATTTAATGATTTTTTCGACATCACGATCGCAATTGATTTTTTTTCGGTTAAAATATTGCACTCATAAAATATTTTGGGGTTAAAAATATTGCACCCATAAAACTGAATGAATAATAAAACGGTAGATTAAAACGTTTGTTTTGCCACTTAGTGTTAACATATTTGCACTATTAGTGTATTTCGCACTAACGTTGAAATTGTTGGCTTATCTTTTTAGTTGGCTATGTTTGTTTAGTGTTTAAAGGGTTTGCGTCACACATTTCGTTAATTAAAGTTTAGTGACCGAACCAGTCGGCCATTTGTTGATGCGAATCAACCGAAACCGCAGTTTTAACTGATAAACCATTGTTGCAATTATTAGTTGCAAAAGTCTTCTTATAAAAATTTTAGCATATTTTCATGTGATTTTAAGCTTTCCGATTATTTAGAATTATTTCGCTAAATCGGGTCATACATTATTTTTCCATTCCCAAAATTACGCGAGTGAGAACCGGTACTTTATACATAATACACTACGAATTGCGTTCTGCGCGTCCACACTCATATTTTTAGAGTTATGCGCATTAAGCTTCGTAGTGCATTATGTTTAAAGTACCGGCTCTCACTCGCGTAATTTTGGGAATAGAAAAATAATGTATGAATCGGGTATATTTATCGAATTAAAAATCACACCATTAAATCTATTTATTTTATTCATTTTAATGTAATAGACGGATATTTTGATGTTATATAAGACTGAATTAAAAATTTGATAATAGGGTGTCTAAACTTAGCTTAAATTTAGTTGGATTTAGCTTCAAAAATAATTTTTTGGTTACGTATAAATTTATTCCAAATACCATTTACAAGTTACGTTAATTGTTTTTATTTTTCCGAAAGCATTGGGCGTCGATAATAGGCACGATGTTATTGAATTATTGTGGTTTTATAAAACACTTTTAGACTATATTTTTCTATCCTCTATCTATAAAATTAATGAAAAAGATAATTAAAAATAATAGTCGTAAACCCGACACGCATTTATTTTCGATAAGCAATTTTTAACCACTCCCTTTCATAAATCCATAACATAAATATAAACATAAATATCACGTGATTTAAAGTTTTCATTAAAAATATATTTTACGCGAAAAAACATTACGAAATCTTAATTTAAAATTTGTTTCGCAAAAAGTTTATTATGGAAACGGAAAGCGATTTTATCGATGAATTCTTTGAAACTGACGAAAAGCCCGATTCGGAGCGCGAAAACGATGAAAATAATTATTTAATTGAAGACAAAAGTATTTACACGAAAAATGGTTTACTAATCGCATTAATTGTTTACCAATGCGTCGATTGTAAACTTATTTACGCCAATATTAGTGACATTCACCGGCATTATAGTCAAACTCATCACCAAATTCGGAAAACAAATGAGAAAATTAACGATAGGTCTTTGAAAGCGATCGCAAACAAATTAGACGATAAAAAATTAAACAAAAAACATAATCGAAAAATTAGTGCAAAATACAAAAATCGGAATTTTAATAAGAAAAATAAAATAAAAGCGATTACTAGTGAGAGGAATGATGATTATAGTAATAGCGAACAAATTGATGAACCGCTAAACATAATTAAATTTGACAAAAATCAAAACTCGACACTAAACCCGCAAAACGAGTATAAATGCGAATTATGTGATAACAGTTATGCGACGATAAACTCTGTTCGGCGACACTATAAGATCCACACGAATCCGGAAATATGCGATTTCGACGATTGCGGCAAAAAGTTTGCGACCGAAAAGGAACTGTTAAGCCACTCACAGATCCATATGGTGGCCAACAACGCGTCCGCATTTCAATGCGATTATTGCCACAAAACATATAATCGCGAATACAACTTAAAGGCCCACATGAACATACACACCAATCCACTTGTATGCAACCAACCGGAATGCGGCAAAATATTTCCGACAAACGCCAGACTACGCGAACACGCGTTAAGCCATTCGGACGAAACGCCGCTAACGTGCGATTGGCCGGGATGTGAGTTCGCTACCAAAATCATATCCAACTTGAAATCGCACAAACGTACGCATACGGGCGAAAAGCGATTCGTTTGCGATTGGCCGGGATGTGAGCTCCAATTCGCCATCAATTCGTCGCTCGTCGCTCATGTTAGGCGAGTGCATGGAAATGGTGACGAACTGTTAAGACGGAAAAGGTTTCGCTGCGAATGGCCCGCGTGTGACACCAGTTTCGCGGAGAAAAGTGGTTTGCAGAAACACAGGCGCACTCATACTGGTGAACGACCGTTCCATTGCGTTTGGCCCAATTGTGGGCTGCGTTTCGCGTATAAATCCGTGTTAAATACGCACCGATTAACACATACCGGCGAACGGCCCTATCACTGCGATTGGCCTGATTGTGAAGCGAAGTTTGCCGCTAATGTCACGTTAAATACGCACAAAAAGTTGGTTCATAAGTGTGATTACATTCGAAGGTCTCGATGGGATAATAAATCAAAATGATTGACTTACTTTTTTTTATATACTTTCTAATTTATTTTATAACCCATTTTTCAATATTTAAACGAAAACAATTACCGTATTAAGTGAAACAAATGAAATTTTTATTTTATTATTAATAATTAAATTATTTCCAACTTTTGTTATGATATGGTTAAAACTATGAAAATTGTTAGAAACTCAATAAAAAATAAATTCCTCAAGAAAAAACTAATTACCAAAAATTACATTTATTAGTTTAGGAAAGTTAGTGAGTGTCGGTCACTCCGAAGCCAGGGTGTCCCAAAGTGTGCCGGTCTGGGGGAGTCTTTCCGACTTTTCAAAATTTTAGGGGGGTCAAACTACACGGATTTAAGCGACAATTTTTCTGCCATCGGACAAAAAACATCAAAAAAAATTTTTCCCATGGAGATGTCATTTCTCATTTTTTAGGTAGGGGTGGTCAACTTTTTGAGAATTCATGGGGGTATCCCCCTCCAGCCCCCCTCTGGGACACCCTGTTCTGAAGCAAAATTCGTAGTCAAAATATTAGATACAAATCTACTTTAAAAATGTTTCTTTAAATAAGCTCTAAGAAAGTTCTTGTTTTTAAGGTACTTAACCGTAAGCTTATTACTAGTCTGTACAAGAGGTGAATAGTATTAGCGATGCACATTTTAATCGGTTAACTTTTGACTTAGCAGGTTAACCAATTAAAGTTAAGAGTTAAAGTCATAGATTTTGATGTGAGTTAAAGTTAAAGAATTTTCAGGAGATAAGGTTAAGAGTTAAACAAAATTCTTAACTTTTGACTTTTGTGCAATCACTAAATGGTATTTGAGGATGAAATCTCGAAATTTCTAATCAATTCGAGGACCAGAAAAATTTTATATTTACCTAATGTCCAAAACTGATTAAAAAAATGTTCATAAGAACCTAATTTGTAAGCCATTATTTTTTTGTTAAAAGTTCAGAATATTGTCGTTCGGTGAGGTTTAAGAGCTGGCTTATGAGGAAAAATTCAAAAAAAAAATCATTTAAATTACATTAAGTTGAGTTTTAAAAAATAAAAAAAAATCTCATTAACTATCTCTACAATCGTATTACTGAATCAAAAAAAATCAAATCACTATTTATATCCATTAACATATAACTGATGTCCATTACTATAGCCATTCGTTAATTGTTTGTTGAGTCCATTAATAGGTAAAGAAGACAATCG
>JAQIXJ010002013.1:0-17468 GCA_034700185.1 Phthiracarus laevigatus | reverse complement strand
AAGACGCGTGACACCAAAATATACTCATATTTGCCCCGATATTAACCATTTTTGAACCGATTTTGTGTCAGTTTTGAACAATTTTGGCCTATTTTTAGTCATTTTTGACCCTAATTAATCCCTCTTTTACCCCTAATTTAGCCAATTTTTACACATTTTGACTCAGTTTTGGCCCAATTTTGTTCTTTTTTGCCTGATTTTTGTGATCTAAAAACCGTCTGCAGAGTTACAGACAGATTCACACACAGACATTGCAAATCAAATAGCTGACTTTTTCAAAGTGAGCTAATAAAAAGAACGACACAATCAAAAAGAGCTCACTTTTTATAGTTTAATTTAAGCTATTAAGTTATTTAAAAATACTATAATATTCAATCTAAAGTTTTCAAAAATGTCAAAATAAACAAGTAGAAAATACGTGCAAACTTAAATAGTCGAGCTAGTGCTTACACCGTCACAGACGGACGGACCATGGTCAAATCCATAAGCTCGTTCTCTTTTCAAGAAAGTGAGCTTAAAAGATTATAAAATAATATTTGAACAAATTTTCGAGAATAAATATTGCATAATTTGAATGTTTTGAGAATAAATATCTGCTCTTTAGTAATCGACATAGAATCCCGTGAATACTTAAACTGGTTTTGTTCAGACAGTCTTGAGTTTTAGCTTAATTTATTTATTGTAGATTTTTTGATTTAATAGTATTTTCGATTTAATTATCAATATTTCCGATAACGCACACATGAATTGATAAACTGTACAATTATATACGGTAGTGTTGCTGTCAAATACAGTAAGTCTCACAGAAAACTTGAGTGACCTTATTGAAGATACTGGGTTTTTAAAAATAGCCAATCCAATAAAACAAAATAATAGTGTTTTTGTAGTTTTCAATTTTTGTTTGCATATTATCTTTTACTACCACCAATTTGCCATTCTTCAACCGGAACTTAGATTACATTAAGACTTATATCAATTGATTACATTTGTTATAAGCTTTCTAACGATATACATAATGTTAACTGTTCCAATTGATCCAAACCGAATTAAACTTGGATCAATTGGAACAGTTAACATTATTTATATCGTTAGAAAGCTTATAACAAATGGAATCAATTTATATAATTCTTAAATTAATTGATAGTTCTGTTCATCAATGGCAAAAGGATAACTGAAGAAGATAATATGAAAATGAAAAATAATAAACTCAAAACACACTATTTAAATGCTTAAAGGATTAAGTACAAAATGTAAAACCAGGGCAAGCATTGTTTTCCACTCAAGTTTTCTGTGAGACGCACTGTATTGTGAATAGCTTATTTTAAAGGTTTTACTTTAAACTTTTACTATATTTTACTGTAGACTTGTAAACGGGTACCCGAATGTCGGGTTCGGGTCAGGTACCCCCAAGTCTGTCGGGTCGGGCCCGATTCGGGTTCAAACTTGACATGTTCGGGTCGGGTTTTAAAATTTTCATCGCAAAACCCGATTTCATAAAATATACAAAGATATGAACAAAATTTAGAAAAAATTTTGCCATTTTTAAAAAAGAACTTTATTTATAACTAAATAACAAATAATAGCTGTAAAACTACTACAATATTTATAAATGTTTTTTGCTAAAAATTATTAACATTTGTTTATGATGGATGATCGGGTCGGGTTCAACCATCTCGGGCTCGGGTTCAATCCCGTCGGGCTCCGAAATTTCTATCAATTTACTAGTCTATTCTACTGTATATTTCATTGTTCGAGAATCTAGTTTTAGCTCTTCTTTAATAGCAAAATCGAGCAAATACGGTGTCTATATATTCACAGTGAAACCAGAATTCATTTGAATAAAACATTGACAATATCCATCTGTACGTCGTTATTAATTAAATAAAAAAAGGTCATGTTAGGCTTAAACGCACATTTCTTAACATTAAATGACACTATATTGAATGCGATCAAAATGTGCGCCATATATATGTTTGGTTTTGTTTAGATAATTCTCGGCACTGAATATCGAATACTGATACACATCATCATTGTTATTAATAACTTATTAACAATTATTGCGATCAATTAGTTTGTGCTCAACTATTTCGCACACGCGTTCAAATCAGAACGGATACCCGATTTATAAACGAATATACTACAAATCAATCAACTAAATAACAACAAATTTATCAAAAAGGAAAGAATTCGCAACAAAACGATAAATTATCAACACTTTTATTATCCTAATAAATATAATAAAAACATTATATTTTTTTTGTCGCCTGAAAAAACAAGAGAAGTTCTTTGTTAATATATATATTTATATGAATGTTAGTTATTATGGTGTGATTGTGTGACATATTTGGCATTAAAAAAGGGACATTTATTTATAATAATAAACAATATTTTGTTTGTGTTAACGAATCACAATTAATAAGAGTTTTGATTTGTTTGTTTTTTTTCAATTAAAATACCAGTAATATATATATTTATATATAAATAATGATAATATTAATAATATAATAATAGGAACTTAAAATTTCAAAATGATATACATCATGTAAAAAAGGATAAGTGCACTTTTTTAACAACAGTTATGATAATAGATTATAAGCTAATAATAAAAATATGTTGATAAAACAAAAACTTTTTTTTTCGCATTTTTTCCAAATTATTAACTTAGGGTCCATTTCTTTTAGGAAATACACAACAGTAGTACCAGTAGTATTGACACATGAATTACTTTTATTTGTTGGTTTTAAATATGTTTAAAATTATTCAATGTATATATATATATAGGTATAAGCGGTAGTAATTTAAATTCTATAAAATATAATATATATATATATTGTGTATGAATTCGAATTATTCCCTAATTTTTTTGTAGTTTTAATTAATTTTTTTTTTACAAATTACTACCAACGAAAATAAAGGAGTAAATATGGAGTAAATAACATCTTTATTAAAATATTTAGCGAAAAAAGTGTGTTAAGCAAACTGTTAGGCGAAGATGTAAACAGTAAATGGCAAATAGTAAATGTAAAAAAACAAATACATATCGTTTTGCTGTCAAATAGTATTTAACAAAACAACAAAAACAAAAACAAAAATAATAGAACCTTTGCTCTTGCAGTGAGAGATCATTATACAGACATTTTTTAGCGTCAGTGATATTTCAGTTATTATCAGATCTTAAGTTTTAAATTATTAATAATAATAATAATAATATATTAAATACCATTTACGCTTATCTATCGCGCACTTTTAACACTTCTTTTTCCTGCGAAAACAAATCAAAGCGCCTATAAGTGAAAAAGACAAGAGACGTCAGTCATAATTAAAAAAAATACACACAACTTCGCGTCTAAAATATAGATAATGGCGATAATCGTTTGTTTTTTAAGTACTATTACTGGCAAATAGTTCCACAAATAAAATAATAATAATAAAATAAAATTATTAACAAACAAAAAATATGATTTTTTTCTCTCTCAAATCACAAAAATAAAATAATCATTTTTTTTAGTTTCAACATCAAATAACACTTATAATTCTTTTATTTAGCTAATCATTTATATCTAAAAAAAATTGCAATGTTTTGTATCCTCGAAAAAAATAAACATAATGTTCCAAAAAAACGGACGCAAAAAAATCGAATGTAAAAATACTGGACTAAAAACTTAAAAATTTTTAAATTCCGTTACTTTTCAATATAATAATATCGAATATACAGTATAAGGTATAACGTTAGTGTGAAATGTATATATCTATGTAATTTACGTACGCATGTATGAATGTGTGTGTATGTGTGTCTGTCGGGCGTGTGTTTGTGTGAGAATGTATGTAAAAAGTAATTTGTTTAAATTAAAAATTGATGCATATATTATCACTGTTTGTTGTACCAAAGAGTTGATTGGACTTATAAGTATCGTTGTTTCGATTGCTGTGGTCGTCATGTTCGCTGTTATTGTTATTATTATTATTGCATACGCTTAGGCCATTGCCACCGCTGTCGCCGTGTTTCGAGAAGAACTCGTGCCACGAGTGAAGGTTAAACAATGAATCGGACAGTGACTCCGAGTCGTCCTTATCTATTGGCAGCGATTGCTGCGATTGCGCTTCTTTGGGCGAACAGCACTGGTAAATGTCAATCAGTAGATCGTCTGCTGCATCAGAATGATTGCCGCTATCAGTGATATCTTCGGTGGAAGAGTGATGCGTCATGTCAGCGATCCGTTGCTTATCGTCAACATTGCCATCAATGTCAAGGCCACTAATGTTGCCGTTTATAGCGTTGCCATTATTGCACTTAAAACTGGACGATCCGTTCAAATGTGAGTAAATGTTGTGATGGTTTTGGTGATGCTTACAGTCGTCGGACGCCAACTCTTCTTCCGACAATTTCAAGTCAATTACGTCGCCAAACAATGCATTATTATTGTTATTTTGTTCGGCGTAATCACTGCTGCCGCTTAACTTTTTCAGTTCTTTATTTTCGGCGCGCAGTTTCACGATCGTATCATTCAGGCCATTGTTGACGTCCTTATGCCACTTCACTTCGTCGACCAGCGATGAATGCGACTTTTTCAGCTGATCCACCTCTTGAAGTATTTCGCACAGCTTTTCCCTCAAATTCGCGTAATCTTTCGCGTGCTTTTGGATCACTAACTCTTGATCCTCTAATTTCTTGTTTTGTTCGTTAATTAGTTTTTGTTGAACCTGTTGTTTAATGGTTTGTTGTGAAACGCAAAATAGATACAAAAAATAATGATTATTTCAAAGTCACAAAAAAAGTAACGTTAATACAAAGCGGAATGAAATGAGTGGTTAACTATCATCGAGATAATGGGTATCTAATAAGTGAGATAACGCTCACACAAACAACTAAAAAAGCGAACCAATAAAGTCAGAAATAATAATGACTATATTTCATTACAATTTTTTTTATTGAAAATGCGTTCAATATGGTTGAAAAAATGTAATTTGGCGAAACAATTATTAATTTTTTATAATTAATTTTTCGCAGTTGCGGTTAAGTGTGGCCACTATTCAATAATAAAACAAAACAACGAATAAAACATCTATTTTTTCGTGAAATTAGATCATAAAATAATAGAAACACATAAAAACTAACAAAAAAAGGGTAAATTTCTGTTTACAACAGACTCAGCCGAAAAAAATAATTACAGTTAAAATCCTATTTCTCATTATTAACTGGTAATTATGCTTCACGAGAGAATATCAAACCGAAAATACAATACAAAAGCATGATTTAAGCATTATTATCGCTACACGCGTCAACATACGGCAATTAAATTCCTTTTGAATTAAATGTAACGATAATTATTAAACTTAAAAGTCACAACATAACTCAAAACACAATTGAAAAAAGTAAAACAAAAAATAATGTTAAAATCCCATCGAAACGGAAGCAATGCTAACAAAATAAACCATGATTTTAACGGTAATTTCATCATAGATATACAGCAAGTAAATGATAAATGGATTTACCATTAAAGTAAGTCTCTGTTGAATAGCTTGGTATTCGTACAATGAGTGACCAGAAAACAGCTGATGAGCGCACGAGTGAAGTGTGGTGTCGTTAGGGATGAGTTGAGCTCTTGTCCGAATCCACAGCATTATCCAATCGGCCACAGAGTTGAGATCAATCCAAACCGCGTCCAAACGCAACTTGAGATCATTGGTAAGCGATTCCCTGCGCGTATAGAATACGTTGGCCACAAGAATCGCGATTGTCATCACTTGACGGTCGTTCGCGAATCGCAAGCCATCGCCTGCTATAATATGGCCGCAGTTGTAATAAGTATCTAACCAGCCATTGATGAACATGTAACCACTAATGGCGTCGTTCTTGAACTTGAAGAATAGGTCGATCACTCGCGATGACTGCCAACCGGTGTGCTTCTCGTATATGGATATGGCGTCAATCAAGTGATTGCCGTCGCGGAGTGATAACAGTGAGGTCACGCGCGACACACCATTGCACACGTAATTAAACAGCTCCAGTATCACGTGCTCGTGTCGCGCGTCTAACGTTACGTTTAGTTCATTGAAATCCATTGCTGCAGTGGTAGTCGTTGTGGTTGTTGTCGATATGGTTGTTGTTGTTGTCGATTGGTTACCATTTTGACACCATTGGTGACGATAATATCATTACTATTTGTTGTGCGTTTGATTTTACCACAGATTTATACGCCGTTTTTTCGTTGAAATCGAGTTTGAAAAACGTTTGTCTAATAAAATGTAAATGATTTGTTGAAATCGTCGTATTGTTGAAACGAGATATGGGTTTCACTCACATTCAAACGGTTTTTATTTGTAAATATATATTATATACAGTATATTATATATTTATTCGTACAAAAAATGAATACAGTATATTCGTTTTACGTTGTGTGTGGCGTGCGTTGCGTAACGGTTTTCGCTCTTTTCAATCGTTGCACAAAACATTAATTAAATAATCGGCGTAAATAAATAATATATAGCCGTGAGCTGTAGTTATTATTTTTGCGTATTGTATCGCAGTTTTTGTTTTTTTTGCCCGTTTATTATATGGCGTTAAACGTAAATATTGCGCGATACGAGTGTTAATCGTATTAATTGTGTGTTGCGTGCGTCGCACTATCTATCTATGAACGCATATACTGTGCAATATCGAAGTATCGATTCATAACAAAAACCTTAACTATCGATGTACACAATATTTTTGACCTAAATTTTATTTGTATCTGCGGTTTGTTGCAGTCAAGTCTCGTTATAATAAACGCTTCGTTAATTTTTAATTCTGTGATATTAGTATTTTTTTACTAATTAAATGTGTTTGCGATGTTTTTCGTATTTTAAAAATTTGTCGAGAAATGTATTGGAATTTATGTTTAATTTTGTTCCTGAAATATTTGATTGAGTTTAATGCAATGATTAATAGTTTAAATGATTTATAGGATAGCTTTAAACCTAACAAGTAATCTAATATGCAGTGCAGCCATCCATCCACGAATGTTATATTTATAACCAGCTAAAACTTTCGCATTTTAATCACTTGACCAATTATTATTTTTAATTAAAATTTTATCTTTATTTAAAATTAATTCATTTACACAAATTAACAAGAATTATTTTTTTAAATATGATCGCTTGCCAAGGCATAAAAATTATTCTATTTTGTTCGCATATAAGTATGAGAATTTGACATATGCATGTCGGATACAAAAGGCAATTGTGTTTATGATAATTTTATTTGCTTTCCTTATAATGCACATCTCAATAATGGTTTTATTTGTAAAACAGCTTAAATTTTATAATACATTCAACATTAGTATAGCAATATTATATAACTTAAACCGTACATATTTGTCTGTCACGTTCTACTACAACAATACCATAAACTATTTTTATTGATATTACCTGAGCATATTTTTAAACAATGCACGACAAAATTCAAAGATATCACTATTTCATAGGTTAATGTATACTTATGTTAAACATGATAACAGTTTATCAATATAAGAAATAAGTAAAATCCCTTTATACAACTGCGAACAGACAGACATACAGAAAGACGGGCTGACAGACAGTAAAATTAAAATTAAAATTAACTCTACTTTTTGGTTTATTATTTTTAAAATAAACATGGATAACTTTTTTAGGGCTCGACATTTTAGTAATGAAGTGAGCGTTAAAAACTATTAAGAAAACACTAAAACAGGATCGTTGAATGCTTAAGGTAAATAATAAATTTTTTATATTAAATTTTTCTAAATCTCATAAATTTTAAACAAACCGAATCATTAAATTTTAGTTGTGCATTGTTTAATAATTAAAGTAAAATTACATCAAACAAAACGTGCTTTGTTTAGATTGTTAGTATGATTTCATTCAAAAACTGCTGCTAAAATTAAACATAACGTCATAACTTCTTCTGCTTCGAGTAGATCTTTGTACCATACATTGGCGTGAGTTATGTCTAATACACTGACCATTATTATCTCTAAGAAAGCCATCAGCGCAGCCACAATATCCGCAATTGATTGGTTTAGCGCACGTGGATTCGCATGAACCGCACGCAACAAACTGCTCTCTACTTTTCACGCACGTGTCAAACGTCGGGCTAACGTAAATCGAATTTCTTTGCTTTCTACACACCAACGAATTGACGGAAACGCACGTTCCGTTTTCGGCGTTCAGTCTCACAAAACCGGGTAAACACGAACATACTATGACCTGCGGTATCATGCAATCTGGTTCAGGGTCTTCGCATGTTGGTTGACATTTGGTGGAAACACATGCGCCCACTGAAACAGCATTTTCTCCACACCCGTCTGCAACAAGTTTTTAGTTACAAATTAATTGTATTATTAAAATAAAGTTTCAATAATAAGATTTTAAAAAGTTTATGATCTTTACTAACCAACATTTGACTTTGCCATTAATTGCCCGAAGCATACCAGCAAAATAACTAGAAATAGCATTTTGATTTTATAAAGCTAATCGAATTGCAACCAAAGAAAGTTTATACCAAACAAGTCAAATCGCATGGTTATATACGGAACCCGTTCAATGTCCCTGTATATCAAATTTGGCTAAAACTCGAAGATATGTCTTGAGTTCATAAAAGAACAGCTTTTAGATTAGAATCTATTAAAGAGCTTGTTTGTTAGAATCTGATAGGAATCGGTTGCAATTTTGTTGTCGCAGTAAAAAATGCAACAGTAACTTATCGCGTAAAAAATGTTTATTTTAAAGGGGCACAATTTTAATCAATATATTTTTACAAATGTATAATTATTTTTACACATGTTTTTACATCAATGATTCTGTTTACGATACTATCTGTTGCGATACTATCTTACTCTTTAACTTTCATAAATTGATAGATAGGATAGATAATAGATAGATACTTTTGAAAATATGTTAGTTGTGTGCAAAATTTAGTTGCACAATCAATTAAAGATTATAGATGTACTTTCGTACGTACATATGTTCTCAAGTTGAGTAATTTCATGATTTACTTCTGGATCATGACTTAATCACACTTTTTATGTATGATGTGAAATTTTTAAAAAAATTAATTTGGGTTCTATTCTTGTATAAATATTCTTTAATTTTTTTCGTCAACAAATTAAATTAAAAATTATATTTAACCCCAAGAAAGTTCAACACTAAACTCCATCTAATAAAGTAACCATCAAAAAATGTGTAGTAATTGAGCAAACAGTAAAACATTTCGCATATTTGCGCAAAAAAATATTGTTTGATTAATCATTTTTTGTAATGATGTAGATGTAAATCATGAAATTACATAACATATGTCCTTAAAAATGTATATCTGTAATCGTTAAACTCGTTTAAACAAAATTCCACTCATGACTAAAATTTGGATAATTCTAATCTTTTTAGAAGAGTAATAGATTATAAACCTTTACAATATATCTCTCAACTGATTAAAGAGATACAGTCTATACACAAGGAGAATCGGTGTCGTAAAAATCAGTTACACATATATAGATACTTTAAATCATTTTAATGTTATAACAAATTATCCCTTACTAATAGATTTATTCACGTGTGGATTAATGCCAATGGATTTGTATGGTAAAAATATAGAAATATGGTAAATGTTTCTACAATTAGAAGAGGTGATGCTGTAGTTAAAATTTGATTTTTTTGTAGAGATTAAAATAAATGTTTGGGCCTCTTTAAAAAACATTATTTAACAAAATAAGTTAACAAACCAGCTCTTTAAAAGTTGATAATCTAATCGTTGTGATTCAATAAACTGTACACATGGTTACAAGTTTAAGAAAAATTTGATTGACATTGCCATTGAATTGGTAGGGTATATAACCAATTCATTTTGGCTTTATTTCACACAAACGTAGATCTAAAACCCGAATCCATTGGTTGCAATTCGAATCTCAATATAAATCAAAATGTTAAATCATTTTTGTGGTATACTTCGGACGAATATTTATTGTTAAATATTGTTAAATAAGAGAAAATAATAAACTCTTAACATAGAAATATTGTTTTGATAAAATTAATTGATAAGAATTTGTTAAAATTGCTACATAACAATCAAGTTTGAGGACAGGACTGAAAAATAGTGTTGTTTATATACCAACTTTTCTAATTACATTCTATTCCTATTCTATTCTTTAAAATCAAAATATATTTTTATTCTATTCCTATTATATTCTTTAATTTTTAAAATATTTTCTATTCCTATTCCTATTCTATTCCTATTCTATTCTTCGCGTCATTTTTTCGTGCATTTCTTTTCTATTCCTATTCCTATACCAAGAATACTATACAACACTACTAAAAAATGTTTTTGAAATAGAAGGTGAGGCACTACTTTTGTACATTTGCTGAACTCCTTAACTTTAAAGTTTGCACGCATTTCCAAATAAATGTAAATATTTTGTAAATGATGTTAACTTTCATGTTTCTAATCAATGCGATAGTAGTAATAAGTTATTACTTATAACTTTTGAAAACCGGTAACGTTAACACTTCTAACAGATTATCTTTTAACATTGAGACAGTAAAGATTAACATATGATTGAGTGACTAAATAGTTATTTTGCCAATCATTTTTATTAAGTGCTAGATATATCGGTTTAATATCTGTTAAATGAAATCCATTATTAGATTTTGAATTAATACTAAAAAAGTTTGTGGTTATGTTATTTTCTAAATAAACTTTATATGTTTTGGTATTATTGTGTTACATAATTTAAATTTTAGCAAATTAACAGAAAGTTGAAAATTTCTAACAATAATTAGAATAATATTAATTTTATAATACGCTAAATTATATTGATGTCATACACAATTATCCTTAGTTAATGGATTTCTTCACAAGTATAAAATTATCAAAGAATATTGTTAAATATAAGTATATAGTGTATACTATAGAATGTTTCTATTTATTTGTTTGGCGCTTTGGTGGTGAAAAGTGCGGACTCTGTACCATACAGTATTGGATACCAAGTTACCCGCTTGCCCAGGGTTGAACCCCTCCTAGAATCCTAAGATGACCACCCCCCATAAAAAATTGAGAATGTAATAAAACTGTGATATTTTTTGTATGAATATTGTCTGAAAAAAAACCAAAAAAGTTGTCGTTTAAATCCGATTAGTTTTATACCCCCTAAAAATTGAGATTTTCAGGATTTGACCCTCTCCTAGCACTTCAGACCTTGGGTAACTATGGTTGGATACCAATATTAATTATACTTAGAGCTGTTGATTACCGGTCACGATACAAAATATAAATCGGGGGTTACAATCGGTATTACATGACCGGTGGATTCGTGGTGGATAACATTGTAATAATTTGTGCCAATTATTTGGCCCGCGTCTCTAGTAATTTTAATATGTCTGATAATCCACTGAGTTTAAAAAAACAGAACTTTGATGTACTTTACTATATGTTAAGTAATAGTATAAAAAATATAATAGCCGTGTAGTCAGTCGTTCCCTTCATTATAAAATTAAGAGCATAGAAAAATAAAATTATAAACCGTTTTATTAGATATACCAATTGTCCGTTATTTTTGTTTTCTATGGAACTAATTTAATGTAATTATAAAATAGTCCATAATTTATACTAAGTTCATACTATAGTTCATACTTATAAAACAGTTTATAAAGTCAACCGATATCGCAGATAAGATAATTTATTATAATTCTAAACAGTATATAGTGATTAAACTTTCATAGAACCCATGCAATTAATTCTGAAAAATTAAAAACAATACGTTTTCCGATTAAATAGCATTGTGTCTGCGATTTTGAATAAAAAAACGAATAATCACTAATAAAAAAATATAATTTATTATTGTTTCCATTTACTTGAGATCACTTGTTATGATTATTTGAATAAGTGTTAACTATTTTAATAAAATGATACTTTCGAGTATTGCGTTTAAAGTAGTATTAATAATTATATATAAAATGAATAATAATCTTCGAAGGTTACATAAAAAAAATTTAATAAATATATATAAAAAACAAAACAAATATTTAAATAATTCTAAAATAAAATAACGGTACCTATTACTAAGTTATTCGGTAAAAATAGTGGACACGGCAAACATGAGACTAAAACCTATGAGCATGGTTACAAACTGGACAATACCCGACAGATTTCTGGTCCGATCTCTCTGTAACATCTCGAACATAACGATATAGAGTATCGTACCCGCGGATAAAGCGCTCAATAGTAACACAATTGGATCGCTTTCGCCATCCGATGACGCGATTGACTCTTCCATTATGATCACCACTAGTATACCGATGGGCGACATCACCGAAAATAGGGTCATATAGAACGACACGAGATTAAAATTGGCGCACTTTTCGCACAATTCAACGGAAAGTATGAAAGCGATTAGCAGTTTGTGGGACGCGATCGCTATAAACATTGTCCATATTCCGCTTATATTCGACTGAATGCCTATCGATATGCCGTCGAATAGAGAATGCACTGAAAATGGTAACACTATTAATATTCCGCCCACAATTCGAGCGAACAGCGATTTTTCCGATAAGCCTAAGTGTGAATTTTGTCGCAATATTTCCGCATCACTGCTATATGATGTTGACGTCAATTTTTCCGAATCTGTATTTCGAAAGCAAATACGTTTTTATAAACATTTTTCAATTTAAAAATTTTTCTTTTGGGATTTACCAATGCTTTGATTGTCGCGCAATTGTGATCCGTTGTGGCCATTAATAGCGACCACCACATCGCTGTGTCCACCGTTCGATATTTGTCGCTCAATCTTCGTGAGCGCAATGTCATTACTAATGCTTTTCAGTTTAATGTCATTATGATTTTCATTTAAATATACGTCTTGTTTGTTCGCTTGTTTATCCAAAAATTTATGCATCACCTCTTCGATCATATAAATTAAGAAAAATCCGCCACAAAGAGCAAGCTCAACATAGGGTAATGATGGGTGAACTTCATCGTTGCCATTGTCCTCATTATTATTACTTGTTTTAAATATCGAACGATTACTTTGCAAATAGATTTCGTAGTTCTCTTTAATTTCTGGCAACATGTGGACGATTACCGTAAAGAATAGAACGCCACCACCCGTTTGCGTCAGGATTTGGACGTAACGGTTGGCTGATAGCGATGTTTGTGGTTTAGGCGATAATTCAAAACTATTTTGGTTTGACGTTTCTTTTCTTCGCCGCCAGTAATGCAAAGCAAATACTGGTACTGTTCCAACGAAAAGTGTGGTGAAAAATAGTGTGATTAGTGCAGCGATTCGTGCGCCGATTAGTGACATTGTTTTTGTTGACGGCTATAAGCGATTCGTCAAACAAATAAATGAAATCAATTTTTATTTAGACAATAATTAAGTTACGAAAATAGTAAGTTTTAATCTAATTTTATTCATTTTAAAATTGGATTAAGAAAAATTGGTTCATTATTTTCTAATATTTACAAAACTTAAAAAAATTATTAACAAAACGAATTTTTACTTTAATAGAGCCAACTAAAATTATTTTTATTAGACAAAAATGAAACATAAAAAGCGTGAATAATAATACCTTTTCCCAAGAAAATGTTTCACACGACTAGTAGTTTAATTTCCAATTTTGCGAATACAAAGTTCTCAAATTTGATAACTTTTAAAACAAAATATTAAGTTTTAGTGCACTCTCTTACAGTGTTGTGGCCACTCTCTAACGATAGAGATAGTGTGTGATGCGATGTGTGATACAGTGTGAGAGTCAATAAGCTAAACAAATTGCACACACAGTTTGAGAGTTTAATCACTTCGAAACAGTTCATTCATCACAGTGTAAAAACAAGATGGTATTTATATACTTCGAGTGTAGCTTATTATAAAAATTTTTAATCGCAAACTTTTTATTTTATCTATACATACATTATAAATGTAAACAAACAGTATTATTATTATTAACGATCAGACATTTGATGATAAATTTTAATTTTATCGCAAATGTTTCCAAATTTCAAAGAAATGAATATGTAAATATTTTGTATGGATTCTTAAAACTAAGTAATATCTTAAGCGAAAAAAATTAATCTGAAGTAATAAAAATCCTTGTGATGACTGCAAATATAAGAGTTGAAAAATAAACTATTGTTTTAGTTTAATATTTTTTAACATTAGCAACGAAAATCATTGCGCAATTCGTATGCAAATACAACAACAAAAAAATGAAAAAGACTTTTATTTACCTCCCCTTTGTTTTTTCAGGTTGATTTCACGGTAAAGTTGACAATAAATATTTTATTTCGATTTTTTCGAATAAAGCATAACTCTCAACGTCATCAATATTTTTCTACCGAATTCAGTAGTTTGATAAGAGTTTGTTTTTTATTTATTCAAATTCACTGTTGCCTTTCAGTTTTCAATGCAAGTCCAAAGTTTAGTCTCCGCATTTGTTTGCATAAATAGCAAAAAAACTATTATCAATTATTGCTTAATCTTGTGATCTGTTATTAACTGATCAGTTAAAACAATTCATTATGTGAATATACACCCGTTGTTTTGCATGTCTCCGTAATAAAGTTTGTAAATTAAATTGTTGATATGAAAAAATGCTCATTGTTTCTAGTAAGAGTTGGGTATAGGTTTAAACTTTTAAAATTGAAAAAATTGCCCATTACACAAATTTTGGAAATTATAGTTTAATTAGAATATATGCGAACACACCTGAAACACCATTTAATACCTGAAATATATTAATGTGATTATGAAAGTATTGTTTTCATATAATCAGTCTTCGTAAGCAACGTTTTGACATAACTCAAAATATCGCAAAAATTTTATTTCTAATAACAGAGCATTAATAACAGTATGATTTATGTATTTTAAAGTTGAAAACACAAATAATTAAAGTTTACATTATTTTAAAAATACAGTAAAGTAAATAACTAGTATTTTTAACATTATTCAAAATGTATTGCCAACAATAATTAATTTGCCTTTGTTTAATTTCGAAATACATATAATTTTCGATTATTACTAAACACCTGCAAACATCTGCATAAAGCGGTAGAATTTACTTCATTCTTACAAGTTTTTTATTTGTAAAAGAAAATTTACAAAACCATTATTAGAAAAGTTATTCACAGGTATTTTCGTGCAAATGTAAATGTAAACGCATGCACAAATGCTAAATTTTATTGTGTGAGAGAATGTGGGAAAATATCTTTTTTAATAGTCATCTTTCTATTGCCGCATCCAGTTTTTACGATTTACACGTTCGGCTGTCAAGTAACGTTTTAAAATTTATTACGCCGTTTCCTTATTAAATATAATATTTTAGAATCTGTTTTTATTATTGAATTGCATAGATTTTTTTCACTCATTATTTGCATTTCCATTTAGCAACATTTCCAGACCAAAATATATTAATAAATCACTCTTATCATCGCTGGCATACGAGTAATGTACCAATTTCTTGGTGATTACAATTTATTGCAGTTTGCAATAAATGCGGTTTAAATTTTTCAATTAACTTCATTCATATCGAGTTTTTCTATTAATTTAATTACTTTTAAAAACATTCCGAGAAACGAATATAAAACTCTTTCTGTATATCAAAGAAAATGACGGTTACTTTCTATGTATGAGCCAAGTAAAAGTAAAAGAGAACAACTGATTACATCAATTTACTATTGTTAATATATTTCGCAACAATAGATTTAATGAAGTCATTAGTCCTTGGGCTAACCAGAGAATTCTCTAGTGCTGAGTCTCGACTATGTAATTGAATTTTAAAACAAGATCGATACGGTCGTAATATCTGACTTTTCATTTTAATTTAATTTAGTTTTTAAAAATTTTGATTTGAACGATGAAAAATAAACTAATAATAGTTAGTTCATTCTCACTCGCTTGCTACCATCACTTTATATTATTTTTATATTAAACTCATTTAAAAGGTATATAGTATATAAAACGACAAATGCCACAGTAATCGGTGTTCTATAAATTTCTTCCGCCAAAAAGATACAACAGAAATCCAGATCATATCATTTTATAACTACTGAATAGTGGCATATGCCACTTTAATTTTGAATCAAATTGTTATTTAAAGCAGAATGTGCACATTTATCAATTTTTTGCTAAATTAAACCATAACTATTCCTTAACCGCAAAATAGTTACCAGAAACCAATAAAATTTTGATATCAATTTTGGCCACTTTGTCCTAATTCTGCTTATTTTGACAATTTTTTGTCCATTTTGAGCATGAATTTTTGTTTATTACTGCAAATAGCGGAATCTTGACGCCAATCTTAACCACAATTTCGGCCTATTTTGCCGAATAATGCCTATTTTCACCAGATTTTTAAACTCTTTAAGCATAAAAATGCCTTTTATACATAAATAAGTGAAATACATAAATTTGGGCTTATTTGCCTACTTTTACCTATTTTGACTAGATTTATTCCCTTTTTACAACTTTTGACCCAATTTTGGCAGTTTTTCCCTTTTTCTAAATATTTTGACTCTGATTTTGGCGTTATTGACCCAATTATTGTCCAATTTGATCTAAAAACTCTTTTATTAACATAAGTATACATTGAATTCCTTTATTGAAAAAAGAACAAAGTCCCTTAGTTTTATATTGGAATGTGGACAAGCAAACAGACAGACTGATGAACGGACGGACATAATCAAATCCATATATCTGCCAAGTTTGAAGTAAGATAAAAAATGTTATCAACGGATAATAAACAAAATAAAAATGAAGTCAGCTTTAAATTAATGTACAATTGCTAACTATTCATTTAGTCATGAATGTGAAGGACAAGCAAAAATAAGCTTACGATAGTTTGTTTTACAGTTTAATGTCATTAATGATTCGGAAAACATAAAAAGTTAAACTAATTTCTTGACATTTAACTTTAACTCTATAGTATTTGTAAACTGCCGTCACGTCATTAATGATTTATACTTTATTAATTTTTTCTAAAATTTTCTAATTATAATATAAATACTGTAAATACTTTTGCTTTTCTATCTCCGTCAGCGTCAATGTTTGACGCGCTAATAATTCTGTTTCACGCTCTGCTAATATACTTAAATAAGCTATTTGTTCTTCGATTTCCTAACAATATCTAAAAATGTATTAACTATTAGCGAATAGGTAATAGTTTATATAAATAAAAATTACATTTTAATAAATAAGATTTAGACAATGAAATAGTGGAAAAATTAAAAACACGTAACAGGTACAAGCCAGAGACCGAAAAAAGTGCAACTTTTTCAAATTTTTTAATTCCATCCCGATATAGATATAACGTAATAAGTTCATATTAATCCTATTTTATGAAAATCTCAATTAGATCTTATATAGAAAATCATATCAATATTGTTTGGTTATAATCAGGAATCGGATTATTATGGTATACCATAATTTACCACAATTTACCATAATTTAAGACTTATGCCATAATTTACC
>JAQIXJ010002012.1:0-17475 GCA_034700185.1 Phthiracarus laevigatus | reverse complement strand
GAATACTTACGCGTACGACAAATAGCAAACAATGAAGATTGGAATGCTATACTTGCGCAGTATTATAATCACTAAAAACTTTTATACCTCTCTAGGTCTGCATAAAAAACATGTTTTCAGTGATTAAATACAGGTGCAAGTATAGGATTATATATCCAATCTTTGGTGTATTATATTTGTTATTCGAACGGTATTGCAGCGTTGAATTGCAATCCTAAGTGCTGCTAATCAAAAATACTGTATTATTAGTGAATGCTATATATAACATCAACTATGTTATCATGAATATAATATTATTGTTTATTATGATATTGATTAAACAAAAAGTTTGCAAAAACACTAGAAATTCGTTAGTTGCACAGCAATAAAGCGTCACTGAATTTTTAATTACTGTAATCGTTTTTCAATTTGGTGAAAAACTTCTGTATCACTTGATATACATATAGAAATGTGAAAAATTTCATTAATTGGCAGTAATTTAACTTTAAATAAATTTGAAATGTCAAATCAAAAGTATATTTAATATAAAATAAGGTGTTTTACATTATAGGCATGTATGAGTATATAAAAAATTTTATTTGTTTTCTACGCTATAACTGCTTGAGATTAAATGAATGTTATTTATTCTTGTTCTACACTTCGTGTGATTTATTTCGTAAAAAGCCATAAAAATTGGTTGAAAAGCCACATACATTGTGAGAAAATCTAAAACATACTTATGTTTACATCGCTACCTATACTGTGTACAGTATAGAAGTTATATTAGTAAAACCCGCGATTAAGAGATTACTATAGCAACGTTTACGTATTAGTGTTGAATGTGTATGTGTTGCTATAGTAGTTGTCTTAATCGCGGGTTTTACTATTATGTGTTGCCTTTTAATTATGAATCATTATAGCCATAACCAATCAATAAGAATGATTTACGTTTATTATTCTTCATTGACATATACATTGGATTCATTAATTAAATAATATTTTTAGATTCTAAATACTAAATTGTTTTATATAAAAAGAAAATTCTATCAATTATAATTGAAAATTTAAAAAACCGAATTTTAATATAATTTGCTGCAAATTTTAGTAAATCAAAAAAAAGTTTGCGGAAAAACTTTTGATTAATAGATGGCGTAAATATAGAAATAATATTATGCACATTGCGTAACGCCTTTGTCCGATATGTTATTGTGTTTTAAAAGTTTTTTATGAAACATTTGTTTATACAAATAAAGCATATTAAATACGGGTAAAATGAATACTGTGTCGTCATATGGATATACTGTGAACAGTTTTGACCGATTTGGTGATGACTTGTGCGAAGAGATATTACAGTATTTATCGTTTGAGGACAAAATACGATTTGAATGCGTTAACAAACAGTTCAACAGATGTGTACTCAAACGGCAATACGCTTTGGACATCGATAGCAGCTTTTTTAACAACAATCGATTAACGCCTAAAGTATTGACACATTTCAATGCCAATGCGCCAAACGAATTAAAATCGAAGCCTATTATCGAGCATGTATTGAAAAAGTGTCCGCAAATCAATTCAATCGCAGCAACAATGATGTGTTATTCGCATCAAACGATTACTAACGATCAGTTTATTACCATTATTGCCGACAATTGTTGCGCTTTAAAAGTATTTAAATATTACGAATGGATGGACGAAAATGTGTCCGAATATATGTGGCGATATTTGGGCCAAAAATGTGGAAAAACGTTGCGAAGTATTTCCATCGAATCGATCGAATTTAATTGCAACAAATTTCTGAGTTATTGCCCAAATCTACGGATTATAAGTAATATTAGTTTATCGCAATTAATATCGTATGAGTTATTGGCGCCGAAATTATGCGAAGTTAAGCATCTGAAGGGTTGCGAGAGAAGCGAATTGATGGACATATTTGTTAGCCGTTACAAGCATACAGTTAACAGATTTCAGGCAAGTTTTAGTGGTAAACGTTGCGATACGTTTTTAGATCAGATTTCCCAAATGAGTAATTTAAAAGATCTTAGTTTAATCATGTTTGGCATTGATTTATGGCAATTTGCCACATATATGAAAAAAGTTTGTTTCGGTTGTAAAAAGCTTAAGTATGTGACCGTAAGTGTCAATGATTGCACTCAAATCGTCAATTATACTCAATTACGAAACTCAATTAATTTTCCGCACATCAAATGTTTGTTTTTATATATCCCTTACGAGAATACTTCTCAATCGAATTTCAATTATTACCACGAATTACTGCGTATTACTGGCGATCGCTAATTGAATTAAATCATTTAAATCTCGGCTTACACGCGATAAATCAAAAACAAGTTTATTAAAATTTGAGTTAAGTGAGTTTGGGACAATTAATTCTTATTTTTCCCCGTATTCGCGATCACGAGTATTGCGCATTAATACGTAAATACGAAATTATACTAACTTTAGGTTACTATGCAATTTTAACAAATGGTTAAACGCAAGTTTTTGTTCGAATTTTTTTAAAAGTTAACCAAAGTTAATGTTAAAAACCCATTTATATTTTATCTTTGTTTAAACAAAGAATATTTAAAGTTTAAATATTTTAATAATTGGCCAAAAAATTAAGTTTATGTAAATTAATGTTTGGAAAAAAGTATAGTTTATTCAAAGTTAAAAACTTGAAATATTTTTTCGCCTTTGAATTACCTTTAATTTATGCATCATTAACTAACTATCGCTTATTAGTTAGATATTAGAGATTTGTTGCAATAAAGTGTGAGTATAACACATTTTACCTCAAATAAAAAAGATAAGTATCTCAAACAAATGCCTCAATATTTTTGCCGGTAATACCGGGTATGACTTGTGTGAATTTAAAAAAATAAATACTCTGTAATACATCGAATGTTGATTTTATTTAAAGAAAAAATAATTTAAGGGTTTAAAAATTGTGGTAACGGATTTGAGGTTACGTAAGAAAACCTATTATTTGGATGTGTAGTATTTAAATTTGTTTTTAAAACCTAAAATATGGCTAATTATGACTTTTTTGGCGCTATAAACGACATCGTCTTATTTTATTGAGATAAATGTACAGTAATAAGAAAAAATGTGACAGGAATATTTCAAACAAGTTTTAAATGGATCATTAGAAAATGTTTAATCAACTTAAAAGTCATCTTAAATAATGTTACGCACTAAACACGAAATAGATAAGATTTATTAAAGTGCACACAAAAGCATCCATTAAACGTAATTTTATACGACATTTAGAGACCATAACAGAATAGTATTGAGGTATTAAATAGATATTAACTATTTTACCGCTAAAAAATGAAAACACATTAAAATAAACATTTGCAACATTTAAATGCCATTTAACTATTTAATACGAACATAGAAAAATTTTGAGGAATTATTCAAGTATTACAATAATAAGTATGAAAGACATCAAATTTAAAAAATCCAATTTTGAGAACTTAAAAAAATCGTTAGAATATATGTAATAATAATATAAAAAAGTAGATAAAAAGGTTTGAAGGGTGCGATCATAGAGAAGTATCGCCATTAGTTGTTGTTGCGTCGGAGGTCGCAGTATTGGAGTCACTTTCGCGCAACTCATCATTCGATGGCTTGTTAGCAGTTGGTTCCGAAGCATTCTTCACATTGGGCTTACTTGACTGAGTGGTTGCAAACATCTTTGTGTACATATTTTTCTCGCGTTCGTATTGCTTTCTGATGGCATCGTTGCACAGTATTACCTGATTGGACGCCACTTTATTGCTCGGCTCAACCTTAAGCACTGCGTTGAAGTCATCTCTAGCCTCGTTGTAGTTCTTCAAACCAAAATTAGCCAAACCTCTGCGAAACAACGCTTTTGCGTTGCTATCATCCAATTGAATGGCCGAATCACTGTTTTTCAGTGCTTCGTCGTAATCATTCAGTTTTAAATAACTGAGTGTTAAATTAAGGTAAGCCGCCAGTAATAATTGATCTCTTTTAGATTTGTACTCGTCGTTCGGGAATTGAGTCATCGGACCAAATATTTTCACTATTCTTTTGTATTGTCTAATCGCCAGTTGATATTTTAACTCCTGGTTTCAAAAATGTGAAATTAATGTAATCATAGAACATAAGTGATATAACTAAACATACTTTGAAATAATTGGTTCCCTTGTCCTTTGCGAGCTGCGACTGTTCCAGTTTCTCGTTATCATCCATTTCGTAGATTTCTTTCGCTTTCTCGAACTTATTAAGGGTTACCTCGTATGTGATTTCATCGTAATCATTAGGTAACTGATATTCTGGTTTAGGCGTTGAACCGAAAGCGTATTGCGGTTTAATAACAACTTCGCTCTTCTCTCCCTGTTTCATGCGACGAACAGCGATATCAATGCCTTCGATAATATTAGCCTCTGAACACTCGCCAACAATAAACTGAACGGTTCTATCATCAAAAACTCGATCCTTATATCGGCCAACAATACGAATGTCGCAAATCGATCCGACATTAGGCGTGTCATAACCAGTACCAGACGTGACGATGCGCTTACAAACGCCACCGTCTTTGTTCTTCGTTAGATCTTCCAGTTTCCAATCGAATAATTCGATTTCGAAGCGCAATGTAGCGTTTGGTGGTATAGTAGGCGGTGATCCCATTTCTCCATACGCCAAATTGGGACCAATCGTGAAGTTTGCCAGTTCTCCTCTCTTCATAGTCTTGATCGCTATCTCCCATCCCTGTATCACTTGGTTCTTACCCACAATGAACGAGAATCTCTCGTTTCTATCGCGCGACGAATCAAATACAGTTCCATCTAATAGTGATCCGACATAATGTACTTTCACTTCTTCGCCGTCTTTCGGTGTTTGCCATCCCTCGCCTGCGCGTATCACCTCTTTCAGCAGCGATCCATCGCCTAACGGTGAGATGTCCTTTCCTTTCTCGTTCTGATCGCCAGCAACAGCAACGTCTTCGAGTGGTGGTAATTCGGCTTCTGGTACACTCATTGCGCGATCAAATAATGTATTTTACGATATTTAGATATCAAAGTACGCGAATAAATAATTTATATTTATCGATAGTTTTAGAATTGAAAATTGTTTTAATTTGTAATTAGACGGTTAATAAATGAGTTTGAACTTAAATGAATGCTAGATTTAAACTAATAATTGTTGATTAAATAGTTAAACGGTTTGATTATCGTGTAATAACAATAAAATAGCGGTTCAATTCAATTCACGCTTGCATTTCAATCCAAACGTAAGCGTAATATTGCTGTGTATGTATCGCTATGGCAACGCTTTCCAGAACAATCTATTTTATCACGTTTTTTCGTAAATATGTACAGTTTACCACATATTTAAACAATCATCGCTTAAAACTTTTTATTGTTGTTATTATTTTTTTCTTGTAAATCTGCGCTTTAAAAGTATTTAAAGATTGTTGACTTAACTGTTTACAGTCGAATTTAAGTTCATATAACGTGACAATTACGTGCAGTTTAATATTTTAGTTTTATTGTTAGTGGTTGTTCTTGTGATAAATAGGAGTAATTTGAACAGAAATTTGCAAATTGCAACACGAGTTTCGTAATCCGACACTTTCAACGTGAAACGCGCCCATAAATACATCATTTGGAAAAATAACAGTTACAAAAACATCGAAATTAACTTTCCAATCATTTATTACTTTTCTTTCACAAAAATAGTGTACGTATTGTCGTAATACTAAGAATGTTAAGTACATTAAAAATATGTTTAAACTTTTTCATCGAAAAGAAAATGAAACAACCGTTCAAACAGTGAAAAGTATAGAATCGATTAAAGTTAAATAATTAACAACAGTAAGATTTATTTATAACTATATTTTATGCATTAATTTATAAACATTATTAAAAGTTTCATTAATAAAGTAAAAATGGAATTTAATTTGATTTTGCTTTTATAAATAAATCACGTAATAATCAAAATAAACCATCGATTAATATTTATTAGTTCAATATTAACGTAATCGGTTATTAAATAATTATAAATAACTTACAATTCAAATCAAAAAATTTTACAAATCATTTTTTGAATCGTAAAAATAACTTTACAGATCAAAAAGTTAATCTCAAAAAAATTGGACATAAAAACCACGGAAATCATTGGTAAAGCAGATAGTCCTTCAACTTGTTAGGCAAAGGTAGTGATGTGATGCTCGACGAGGAACTAATACGTCCGAGAATAGTGTTCCTGCACGCGCCTTGCAGTGACGCAATGCCGTAAAGTTGAACGATTCGTACCTGTTTTGTTGTCCCATATATGTCCACAACTAAATATAATTATGCTGTTTATTCACTTTAATATTAGACAATTAGATTACCTGCAAACAACGGACCTCTTCTGTACGGTATGTTTTTAGCGTATACGCCGTGGTCTTCGCCATTAAAAATGAAATGCATTTCTGCAAACTCTCCTTTAATCACATACATGACGCCAACTCTACTTCCGACATCAGTTGGCAAATAAGCCATATTAGTACCACTATTACTATTATTGCCATTAGTGCTCAGTTCCGAAAAGTTAGGCAAATCAATAAACGACTGATTGGTTGAGTCGGGAAGAGCATCGACACGTGGCGGCGAAGACGACACTAACGACATTAATAACTCGTGCGCAACTGTTAGAGGATTCATATCTTCTGTGCTTGCATTGTGACCAACCAGTGACTCTTCAACCGATAACTCGTCGCTCGACAACATGTTTGGTCTACGATTAGCTGGTCGTAACAAATATCGCGGAATAACTCCTCGACTGGTTCGCACTTGTTCTCCATTACCCAACACTGATGTCTCCATACTATTGAAGCCATTAGTGGTGACACCATTGCAACCATTATTTCTACTACTTCTGCAACTATTACTACTGCCAGCACTTGCAGCGCTAGCATTACTACTACTGCTACTACTATTTGTGGACAACCGATGCCTCTTTCTTCGTTCGTGAGTTCGATGACTGTGATTATGATTGTGTGAATAATTATGATTTTGATGCGTTGTGCTGGCATTGGGTTGCGTTTGCGGCAACTCTTCGCTATTGCTATTACTATTGCTATTATAGCCATACGTATCGCTCTCCGAATTGTTTGGAATGGCGAATATCCACGACGAACCGCCATTCGCGAGATCTGGGAGCGCGTACTGCGGTAACATAAAGTTAGACGACGGGTCCAATTGGGTGAGTCCCAGACGCATATGTCCTGACCTGTGCATTCAATTCAATTGAAAATACAAATCAATTTTGTTGAGTTTACGCTTACCATCCTCTCTCGTTTTGTTCGATTTCCAGCAGAAATATTTCGTTTGGCAGCAATTGTTTTTCGCTGAAAGCGATTGCGTGCGCGAAACTAGACTTTCGGTACGCAATGGTTGCGTCTTCGTATAGCACTATGTTCTGACCGTGATATTGATGGAAACGCGTCAATGGCATTGTCATCCCATCAATTCAATTGTTTCCTGTTTGTCTATCACTCTGTTTTCATTTATTCGATCAGATTTTAAGCTATTTAGTTGAATGTTGTTATACGATATTATAGTTGTTGCACAGACACTGTGCGATATGTATGTAAACAGTAAATCAAAACACTAAATATTTGTTGCATTTGTTCGTATACTTTAATAAACGTTCATCAATTATGTTGATTTTTATCATTTCTCACTCCACTTCTATGGATGTTGGAATGGTATCATTTTTTAATTAAATTCAACCTTAAAACTAATGTAAATTTTAATAATTTTTAAATCCACAACAGAATTGACCTGAAACTCTCTATGCTTTAAGCTATAATGGTTTAACTCTAACTTAATAGAAAAATTGGAAAAAACAGAGAGTTAAACATTAAATAAGAATACCGATTATTTCAATTTATTATTTTTGGGAAAATTTAATAATTAGATAAATTTATGTAAATTAATTTTCCAACTCTATTCCTAAGTTTAATTATTTCACAAACTCCACATTTTTTAAATCTAATTTTATTAACTTCAATTACGGTACGTTCCTTTGTAGCTGGAGTTTTAACTCTCATATATACCGTATAGGGAATATTTTCGAAGATACAGTAATAGCACTTTTATTACGAAAAATAATATTACATTTAAGTTACTAATCAAACTCAGTTTTACAAAAATTGTTTATATATAAAGAATATAATATGTTTATAAATCGGAATTTAAATTTATAAATTTTCATATCGCTTATATTTCAAATTATTATCGAGAATTGCATAAAAATTAAAAATAAAATTATAATAAGCTTATAAGACTGTCTTAAATTTTTGACTTCTAATGTTTCAATTTTTTTCGATATAGATCTATAGTTTGAAACATTCTTCGTTCATCGAGCTTCTGAATGGCGCAATAATTCGACACTAAATGTAAGTTTCCTGTTTGATTATGTGACGCGGTTTTATTAAATATTATGTTTGCATTTTTAATAAATATTCTGCGCCCAATACTATTAAATGTTAAAATCGAAAATCCAAACCACATGCCAAGTAATCCACCAAAAGATGCAATTAATTCCATTAAACTTAATTTATAATTTTCGGTATAAACTATTGTGTGCGATGTTTCAGGGAAAACATTTAATGTTGTTTGGTTAATATTATCTATAAACCTGTAAACTCCGAATTTTTTGTGAAAGTTTTTTGCGAAACAACTATTTTTGCAGAATTTCTTGCAGAGTGACGTTATATTATTTACAATTGAATTGTTAATAGCTAAATTTATTGCACATAGATTTAAACTTTTGTTCTGTGAATGTTTTTCCAGAATAAGAAATAATAAATTTTTTGCGACTGGAACGCAGCCTATCGATTTGTAAAAATGATTTATTCGACAATTATACTCGCAAAAATCTCTTTTGTCAAATATATAATCGTTATTATTTAAATTCGTTTGAACATTACAGTTAAATTCTGGTGTATTTAATTTATGCGATACAAACAATGAATATCTTAAAGTAGACTGCGTATTATAATTTAAATTGAATGTGTTATAATCAGTGCCCAGTCTTATAAGTATAGCATCGTTAATACTAAATGCCTTTAATATATTATTCCTAAATTTAAATTTTACTTTTTTCAAATACCTATCAATTTTAAATTTAAGCAACGAACTCATTTCTGTAGATTTCAAATCTTCAAAATAACCAACTTCTTGTATTATTAGCTTTCCGTCCATAATTAAAAGAATTACTTTTTTTAAACCACTGCAATCGTAATTTTCTCTATCCGTTTCAATAGTACACGATTCTATAATATCGGAATAATTATTGTATAAATTAAAATAGTTACTCTGTCCATATTGCGTTATATAATTAGTTATCAAATATTTTTCTGAACCATAAGTAAGTTTAGCTATCGTTTCATTTCTAGTAATTTCGAATAATTTATTATAGTTAAATAAAATCGGTCGAACATGAAAATAGATAATTGGAAGTACAGTTTGTTTTACTATTTCAAGTCGGGTTATAGTTTCGTAGTTTAAATATTCTGACAATAAGTTCACGAACTGAATAAACATTACAGCGATCAAACAAAGTTTAATTATGATTTGAGACGTTTTATAATAATTGTTAATATTATAATTATATTTTTTGACAATGAAATTAATAATAAAGTTAAAAATATTCATTAATTTCATACATAGTCGGCAAATATTGTATCCATACATCATCGCAATCACTCCACCAATTAAAGAAATATAAGTTATCAAATTTTCTTTGGGCAAATGAAAATAAAATAAGTCGTATTCAGTGGTTTTAAACACACTTGCTTTATATGTCCATCTTTTCAGTTTTTCCAGATTTGTTTCATATTTTGCTAGACTATAATGTTGATTATGGCAATTGCGCGGACAAATTGAATTTTGAAAATGTTTAATGTGTTTTTCGCAAACACCCGTGTAATTTGATTCAATTAATTTTTTTCCAAATTCTAAATTAACCAGACATTTAGTTTTATAAATATTTAGTTTTTCCGTATATTTCTTAATACACAAATCTCTCGAGTTTAATGAATCAAAACCATTGCCATTTATATATTCGTTAATCGGGACATAATTAATACAATTTGTTTCATAAGGAAACGGTAATAGTTGTTCTTTTATTAATCGAAACGATATTATTTGTACAATGTTTGGCTTAAATTTAAAATAATTTTCTCTTGAAAACGGAATGAAAGTATTATATGGATGTAAACTAAAATATACAGTAAAGTTTAGTTTTGAAATAACAATATTCAAACGTGAATACGGTGTTATGTTCACGCTTTTAGATGGAATTCGACTAAAATGAATGAAACATTTTGTCGAGTGTGACGATAATATTTTACTGCCGATGTATAGCTCATTCTTATTTAGGAAAACAATTTTAGTTTTACCATAATTTATTGCATTAATATTTATTTTTGGGATTATACGCGTTTTGATATATTCACTTAAGTACGTTTTATTTTGGGTTAACTTTAATTTAAAATCGCTTTGAATGCAAAATGAAATCGTCGGAAAGGGTTGTTCAAAATGTCTTTCTTTGAAATCAACTACAGTTTTATATTTCAAATATTCTATTGTTAGACAAAAAACTTGATAAATCGCGCAAATCAAAATAAAAGTATTCACAAGTTTACTAAATCTTAGTCGTATTAAATGCATTTAATTTTTTTATTGACTTTAATTTCACTAATAATAAGTATTAGCACAGACTAAGTTTCCAAATAACTATAGTTTGTATGATAATTGTCAAATCTTGCGTAATAACTATTATACTTTAATAATAAATTTTTGCGATTGTAATCGTTTATTAAAATAGTGTTACTGAATAAGTTAATAATAACTTAGATTAATATTAAGTTATATTAAAAAACTCCGTCTTTAACTATAGTCTACGCTATGTGGTCTTTAGACGGATAATCTATAGACGGATTTCGAAGCTATTAAATCAAATAAATATTTCCTCCCAAAAAACATGCGTCACTGTGAAACTTTTTTTATATTGCACTAATGAAATAATATTTGATTATTAGAAGGTAAAAATTGAGAATTATATTCACTTTACTGAAATGCATCTTGATTTATGGATTTTTCAAAATAATTACCAATTTATGTATATTCAAATAAATTAATTTTTACTTAACTTTTCATATTATTTCATTATATTATATAATATTTTGTTTTGGTAATTAGATGGAAAATGTTAATTAATATTAGAGTTATCATTAAAATAAAAATACATAATTATAATTATTATTATTGGAATTTTCTTCTATTATTAATTAACTTGTTAGCATATTTAAACTAATTCGTAAGCTTATTGATTTATTTTTCGAATATTTTCCATTCCAAACATTTCAGAATATAAAAAGATTTTTTATCTAACTTTTATGGCAGATTTATGGATTTGGAGTTGTCTGTCAGTTTGTCTGTCACACTTTTATATTAATAAACAAGTTTTGTTCTTTGCAATCACAAAGTGATTTAAATCTATTTCTTATATTAATTTTATAATTTTCAAGTTTAAAATTCGGTCAAAACGGCCCAAAATCCGAAAAAATGGAAAAAATTGAGATCTGGAGCTCCCGTTTTTTATAGTATTAGGGTTAATAATGAAAAAAATCGGGCATATAATGACAAAAATTTAGTGAATTCGGAGAGAGATCCTGTTTTTTTATTAATAAAAAGATTTTATAGGTTAAAATGGCTAAATTCAAACAAAGATGGTCAAAACCAAGTAAAAGTTGGCAAAAGTCCAGTTGGGAGCATCCATTTTTATATCCATAAAAGAATTTAACTGGACAATAATGGTAAAAAACCAAAAAATTCGGTTTAAAACATCCAAAATTTTGGTCTAGAGCTTCCCTTTTAATCATTGATCACCGATTTGAAAGTTTTTACCGACTGAGTGCGCATTCTTTTATCATGAATAAAGCACGGAATTTTACATAAAATAATTTTTTTAACAGTTAGTTAGCGATTTGACTCATTCATACTTGAGAACCAAGTTAAATATTTGCAGCAAATTAATACAATGCTATCCATCCCGAATTACCTCCGCTTCCATCCAATAGATCTTGATCAAAAAGATGTACATGAAAGCAGTAATTTGAATTTATAAATTTTGGTTTTTTAAAAAATTTACAAGGGAATAATCCCAAGTGTGTTAAGCCGAATTTTTTGAGACAATTTTCAAGGCTCTCCACAACCCCTGTTTCACGGTTTGCAGAAAATTTTTTTGTATCTATTATTCGATGTCCTCTACCAAATAAAAAATTCGGCTGAACACACTTGGGATTAATCCCTCGTTAGTATTAAGAAAACAGATGTTGAAATATAAAATGTTGTTTTTTGATATTTACATTATTAAACTTTTTTTGATAAAATTAGGCCAGTCTACTACCGTTCCATTATCGCGAGCAAAATATGTCGTTGCCTTTTAATTACCTGTAAACACAATTTTTAGCTAACTTTTTTTTTAAAAAAGGCGAGCTTATAGTTTTGAGTATGTCTGTCCGTCCGTACGTCCGTCCCGGTGTTCACAGTCTTATATTAATAAAGGGATTTCACCGATTTTATATACTTATAATGGGATTTGGAGTTTCGCTGTCTTGGCTAAAAAACTAATATATTTGTAACATAAGTTTTTATTAACCTATGAAAAAGTGAGCTCTCTATGAATGTGTCGTTCTTGTTTTCATTTCATTACCGTACCTCCAATTACACTATCGTAATGCGGAAAAGGGCACTAAATTTTTAACGCTAATAGAAACTTATATCATCGTAAAAAAATTACTATAAATCTAAATCAAATTATTTTCATCGTGTTCCATCATTATTTAGTTTTTATTTTAAATTTTTTCAATATTAGCAAACAATATTCCGTAACTCCCAGTCCCATCTCATTATAATGGATTAGTTTTCGTATACTTGAATGATCCATCTACAAAAGAATATAGAAAATAATCGAATATATAATATAATCTTATTAAAAAATTTTTGCAAACAGGAGAAAAATAAGATATTCGATATAATAATACATATAAAAATTTTATTGTATGTCTTGCATTAAATTCGATTGCCTTATTTTGCAGACAGTTCAGTGTGTTAGTGTTAAAAATTCCGAAAATTGCCATTTACTGATATGTATATCAATTAATTATCTTTATTTAAATATAAATCTTCAAGTTTAGAATAAAATATTTCTTTCACAGTAATCTATTATATTTAATAGATGCACATTAACCCTTTTCAATAGATATTTTTCAATTTTTATTTTTTGGTATTTGTTATCAAATAGTTTAAGAAAGTTATAAAGAATGTTTTGTTTATCATTAAATACTATTAACCTTCATAGAAAAGTTGTGTTAATAAGTTTTATTATTAAAGCAACGTTATATCTTATTCGGAAGTAATGTCATCAAGGATGAGCATTGAATTTGGTTAGATTAAATTTTAAGCGTTAGTTTTTTTTTGTTTTTTTATAATAATGATTAAAGTTTAAAATTTTTATAAAACTAAATAATAAAGATGCACTGCAACAATATATTATATTGAATATAACAATTAAATCAATTTTTTGAATATATTCTAGTAGTTATTTCATTTTTATTTGTACGTTTTTAATACATTTAATTATCTCTCACCAACCTTTAAGTGTGTGCGCCCCTTCTTTCGATCCGAAGACGTGATCCTAAAATTTTGGAAATTATATATATATATATATTAAGTTAATATTTATCTTATTTTTGAAACTATTTTCAAAGCTTATTGAATAATCGCATTTTTTAAAATTTTTATTTATTGTTGCGAAGTTATTTCCGCTTAAAATTTACATTTGCCATTATTTTTATAGATGTTCTATCATGCGTTGTTGATCTATTTTTTGTTGTTGGATTTATGAGAATTTATAAAATTTATTTAGATATGCAAATTTAAGTTTAACCTGTGTTATTTAAAAATATAATTTTAATCAAAATTTTGATTTAAATTTTGCAAAATTTAAGTTAAGTATTTTTAAAATTTTTCTATTTAAATTTGAAAATTAAATTCAAGATAATCAGAGATTAGAGATGCCAGATGTTTACTGTATAATGCTAAGCAAAAATGGTTTCGTAATATATTATTTTATATTTAAAATTCTAACCTAATAATAAATTAATCTAGTAATGTTAATTACGAATAAATTATAATTTTAAAATACGGTAATATTTTTCAACAATTATGGAATGTTTTATTTTATCTTTAGATCTTTCAAATACATATTAATCAAATTTAATCAAACCAAATATTGAGCCACAAACTCTTATTCGCATACGGAAATTTCATTTCAAGGATTGCTCGACTGCGCAAAACTCTTACAAAAATCTTAATATATTTAGAAGCATATATAAAAAACATTTAGATTAGCTTATATATATATATATTCTTCTGTTTACATGTTAGATGTGCTATCAGTAGAGTATTAGTAGTTTAGTCGGAAGCGTTAGTGTTTTGTTTTAGCAGTTTTTTTGGCAGAAATAGCGTACTTATTTACATTGATGCATTCAGAGTAATAGAATGATGTCTGAAACAGAGTTAAAGGATAATGAAACGCAGGTTCAGTTTTCCACTCTCACCGACTCATCGCTTCAACAACCGGAGTCGGACACTAATATTAAAGAAAACGGCGTATCACTAACGCTATTGGAAAGCAATAACGGGACAAAGTCTACCACTGCTAAAACGAAATCTATATCCGAACGTATACCAGCGTTTGGCCTGATTTTAGTTCTCATTTCCGTGTTCTTCTTTTCGTTACAAGCGGTTATTGTAAAGATTTTGACTGAACTTAATCCTATACAAATCTTATCATTAAGGTATCATATTTTGTGTTACTTTATTTATTATCTCAAATATATTAGAAAAATAAAAAATAATTAAAAATATTAACAAATTTTAAAAAAGTTTTCAGTTACTCAATACTTTTATTTTCTAAGATATGAAACATAAAACATATGATATATATTTTCTCTAACACTTTCTCAAACAGATTCGGTTTTCAGTTTATCATTTATAGCATCGCAGCACTTATAAAACGTCATCCATTATTAGGTACAAGAGGTAGCCGTATTTATTTAGCAATTCGATGCATAGCGGGAACAGTATCGTTGGCCACAATCTACGAGGCATACAGACTAATGCCGATCGCGGACGCGGCCACTATTAACTTTTCATCGCCCGTTTTCGTTGTTATAATTGCCTACTTTATGCTGAAAGAGCCGATATCTATCATACATATAATTACTGGTACTTTCACTTTATTAGGCGTTGTTTTAATTGGAAGACCAGATTTCATATTTGGCAAGCAATCTGAAACAAAACATGATAGAAGATTGGAAGGAACTATATTAGCAATTATAGCTGCAGTGACGCTGGCTATGGTTCAGATCAGTTTACGAAAATTAAAAAATACACCCGTTGTTATAACTCTTATGTGGTTCGGAGGCATATGTTTTGTGATGGGTTTTGGGTATCTCTATATGTTTGATAAAATAGTTATGCCGACCGGTTGGCGAACTTGGGGTTTACTATCTCTGTGTTTCTTCAGCGGTTTATGCGATCAATATTTTTATACGCTGGCATTTCACTACGAAAATGCTGGGCCAATCGCTATAACGCGTACGTTTGACATCGTTTTGTCGTTCGCGTGGGGTATTGGTCTTCTATCGGAGGAGGAAGAGTGGACGTCGATTCTTGGAGCGTGTATTGTTTCCTTGTCTATTGTGTCGCTCGGTGTGTATAAATGGAAAACACAAAATCCGATCCAGTTTGAGAAAGTGTTGTCCAAATTTGCGTGCATAAAAAAACTTTCGCAAACAAATTCTAATGTTACTAACGGTAACGCAAACACATTAATATAATTTCGATTTTTGTCTTTGCATATTCAAACTCACACTTTAAGACTAACTTTTACTGCCTTTTCTTTTAGATTATTGTAATTTTATTCTAATAAAATAGGATCTTTAACTTATTTTTAATGATAAAATGAATTTTAATATATATTATATGCGAAAAACTTAAATAAATATTTTAATTACTAATAATAATGATAAATCTCATTAATAACTAAAGAATTTATAGTACAAATAATTATGAACAAATAAACTATAGTTTTAAAATAATATTTGAAATGTCATGAATCATGAATATATTTACGCAAATGCTATGCATAAATGTTTTATTCATGAATGATTTAGCTAAGATTATATTGAAATAATGATATGAAAGATTACTACTACGGGATAATGGATCAAAAATTTAATATCTATTTTAGTAATATTAAAATAATATTAATTTTTATTATTCTCAATTACTATGCTACTAATCATAGTTCCCAAAAATCTTTAATTCAGATACTATGCTCATAATTTCGGTACTTGAAAAATAAAATAAACCGAAAGAAACTGTTTTATTTTTTTTAAATTTCATTTAATGACATGTTTTAATTAGTCATAAACGGTAACATTATTATGTAACTTATGTAGAAGTATAATAATAATACACAGGTATTTCTATTTTATAAAAATAACTAATTCTATAATAACAAGCTTCTACGTTGAACAAACTTACGAAAACACATTTAACGCGCAGGCGTCACCTTTTTTTATAAACTCTAAATATTATGTCGACAAAATTTTAATCACCAGTGATAGAAACGAAAGTAAATTCAGAGAAGAAAGTGCTATCAAACATATATGTTTGTGTATCAAAAAATTCAAGGGTAAAGTTTAAGTTAAAATATTTGAGATGAACTATAGATTCAAAGTTTCAAATAAATTTCAAACCATCTTTTTATCTTATGACTACTAAAATAATTGTTTATTGTTTGATCGAAAATATCCTTGCAATGAAAATGAAACCTTCAACTGATAAATATTGAAACATATGATCGAGTCTACAGAATGTAGATTAAACTAATGTACTTATACTTCCTTGTCTCCATTGCATCATTTTTACCAAAACTTTATTATTTTTTACTATATTGTAGATACGCAAGCAAACAAAAATAGGATTTCAATTCAGAGAATACATTCTTCAGTTATTTAATCAGTTATTATTAGGGCTTTGAAAATCGTTAGAAAAAGGGTACAAAATCGTTTATTAATCGTTTCAAAAAAGGCTTAAAATCGGTTGATAAATCGTTTGAAAAAATTTTAAATTTTAGTTACAAAAATGAGTTATAAAATGAACAATCATGTAATACATTATGTTATCTTCACTTAATGTTCTTCTAATGTCTCTAAATAATGCATTATATTTCGAAAAAGATCTTTTCATGTCGGGGAAACTAAGGGACAAATTCCACAATGTCATCTTCTTGAGTGAAAGAAAATCAGATTTGGATTTTGAAGGTTTAGTCAGCCTAGTATTACCTTTAAATTTTAAATTGACACAAATATTGTTATAAAAATGGAAATCGTTTGAA
>JAQIXJ010002011.1:0-17491 GCA_034700185.1 Phthiracarus laevigatus | reverse complement strand
AATTGGTTATCGGGTTATTGGTTTTATTTCGGGTTTTATTTAAAAAGCCTATTTAAACCGAACCTATTTCTTAAAAAGTCATACTTAACGTAACCGATAAGCAACGTGCCTGGTTTAACAGACGGTTAACGGACTAAAAATTAGAGTCATTAGTAATCATTTGGATGGTTCACAGATTTTTAAAATTAATAAAAAACTTCATTGTTGTCGTTTTTCTTAAAATTATAGTTAACTAGGCATCAGCCCATGCTTCGCACGGATTATTAACACTTTCCCCTCCCTACTCGCCTATCTAAGCCTAACCAACTTTCAGGAGGAGGTGCCCATCCTTCGAGTGACCCCTCATTTAACTAATTTTTTTGTAGCCGAATTAAATGAGATAGGTGTCGAAAGATTTATATAAGTTTTTTTCATCCGCACTAAATAAGGATGTGCCCAGCCCCTAGAGTGACCCCTCACTTTTCTGCTGAGTCGAATTATATTAGTACTTATTTTTAACATTTTTTTGTACACCTCCTGTATGAGGGGGTGCACACCACCTCGAGACATCCCTACTTGACCTCCTCTCTTCAAGCTGAATCCATTGGTATAGGTGTCGAGGGGTGGGACCCCCAGGGAAGGAGCCTATAAAGGTCTTCACAAACAAACAACAGACAAATAATGTTTTTTATATAAAGTGATGGAATTTCTTATAAATATAGATCAGGAATTTAGGTTATTTAAGTTAATAAACATTAATTGGCTAAAACTAATAGATTTAATTCACACATGAGTTTGGTGTGATTTGTTTCAGCGACTGTGAAACCACTTTTATATTGATTACAATGGGAAATGTGTGCGCCACAGCGTTTATGCTTTAACTATCATACGTTCACTATTTCAGTATCACTTAATATACAAGAACGACATATTCATAGAGAGCTCACTTTTAATCGGTATTTGCAATCTTATGTCACAAATTTATTAGTTTTTGAGTCAAGATGGCAAAATGACAAATACCTTTATTATTATAAGAAATAGGAGAAATCATTTATAGACCTAAGACTGCGGACACACAGACGGACAGTGTCAAAAGCATAAGCTCTACTTTTTTTTATAAAAGTGAGCTAAAAAACATTATTTGTCTGTTGTTTGTGAAGACCTTTATAGAGACCTCCCCTTGAGGGTGGCACCCTATCATCACATATATCTCAGCGATGGATTTGGCGAGATATGTTTCCGCGACTGAGAAATCATTTTTATACTCAATACACAGGGAAATTAGTACGCGACTGTGTTTATGTGTTAGTTATAGTCATAGTCATAGTACACTATTTCAGTATTAAACAATGCTTTATACATCTCGCACCAAATCCAACACTGATATATCTTTGGATTCAGCGTTAAGAGAGGAGTGCGCATCGGGTGAGTTCGAGGTGGTTGGACCCCTCCTGAAAAAACGGGGTGGAAAAACTGTTTAAATAGCATTATATGGACTCCAACGGAAAATCCACCCCCTCGACACATATATCGATGTATTCAACTCAAAGAATGGAGATTAAATAGAGGGGTTTCCAGGTGGTGGGACCCCAATTAAAAAATGGGGGTGGAAATTCTTATTAGATCATTATAAGCGACCCTCCTGAAAGTCCACAAACTCGACACCTACATCAATCGGCTCAGCTTAAAAAGAGGAGTTCAAGTAAGTGGTTTCAAAGAGATTGGCACCTCCTTAATCATGAGGGGTGAAAAATAATTTTACAATTCCCTTAGACACCTATATCATTCAACTCAGCTCAAAAAACGGAGTTAAACGAGGGGTCACTCGAGGGGTGGGCAACCAGTGTCCCAGAGGGGGGAAGGAGGGGGTTACCCCCCAAGAATTCTCAAAAAGTTGACCCCCCCTACTATAAAATGGAAAATGACATCTCTATGGGAGAAAAATTTTTTTAATGTTTTTTTAGCCGATGGCAGAAAAATTGTCGCTTAAATCCGAGTAGTTTGACCCCCTCTCTAAAATTTTGAAAAGTCCGAAAGTAACCTCCCCCAGACCGGCACACTCTGGGACACCATGTGGGCAACCCTCATGGAAATTCTATACATTCACAATTAAAATAAATACTAATAACCCGTGCGAAGCACGGGCTGAAATCTAGTAAAACAATTCTATAAAAAATCGCACCAACACTCATATGTGGTTTAATTAGAGATTTTAGTACTGTTCCCCTCAATGCAGAGAATGAGTTCTATGTTTAATCTTCTATGTAAGGGTTCTCGCGGCTATTCCGCCCAAAGCAGAGCAATGTTAAGCGGAGAGGAGCAGTGGGCGTGGCATACGTGCAACATTTCAGCGATTTGGGCGGAATAGCGATGTGTTGTGTGTTCTATATCCACTGTTCCTTCTGCTTGACATTTTTCTGCATTGAGGGGAACTGTAGCAAAATCCTTGATTTTAATAGTTAAAATATTGATTGAAAAACAGAATTTTATGTAACCGACCAAAAATACAAATCCGCTCGCAAATATCATAAAACATTTTTAATATATGTTTTTTAGACATGTTTAGGCAGTTAAGATTTGTATATTTGCACTTTGTATCGTTATTAATACAGTATAATTTAAATTTATTAGCCTTAATTTTTATTATAACACTTAAATCTATTATTTATACAATGTTATAAGAATCGATTGCGGTTTATCTGAACATAATAATATTAAATATTGATATTTTTTATAAACTCTTATTACAGGCTCACATAAATTGATAGCAGCACTTAAATAGTTTGGTGATATCTTAAAGCTTATATTTTGAATTAGTTTAAATATGAATGCTATAACAAGTACATGACAATGCATTACATTATTTTAAGTAATCTAGAAAAAAGTTTTGATTGAATTAAAAATATAGTGCGCGTTCGTTGTTTGGGAAAATATACGCGACCTGTCGTCCAATTTGCTCAATAATAATATCGATTCAAACTTAAAGTGTAGATGAAAAATATCATAAGTGACTCAATATTCATAAATGTGTGTTTGGTTGGCATTCAGCAGGCATCAACTCAATTTTTTTTAAAAATGTACCGATAGTTAAGTTGACATAACTTACATAGTTTAAAAAATTTATTAGCGAACGATGAATTATGGGATCAGTGGGCTCTATGGACCAATTGATATGAATTATATATTCAACACAATAGCAGCCAAAGTTGGATGCAATGAGAATGCACTTCGACTTATTGTTTCCGCTCATTTAGGTATCTATCGTATCATTATTATTTCGCTCATCTAATCTATTATATAAAATTATCATATTATCCAGTAATCATTTGCTTAATTTTATTTTTAAAATTTTAAATCATTATTTGATTTTTAAACAATTTTACTATTTGGTAGAAATTATGAAATTTTTGTTTCTAATATATTCTAAATGAATAGAGTGCGCGTACGGATAAAAATCGATATAAAAAATTATTAAAATAAGATATTAATACAATACACCTGCGGTTCATAAATGAATGATTTTTTGTTTAGTAATACTAACCGCTTATATATATATATTCGATAACTTTACAAAATACAATAAAACAGTACATATTAAAATCAGGCGTATTTAGATATAAATTTAAATCGAGAATAACTTATATTGACTTAATTAATTATATTTAATTTAATTTAGGATATCCAATATGTATAATATACAACTTATTTTTGGCAAATAAACCAATTGTCGTGAAACATATATATTATTTTATTACCGGATTTTTTCTTTGCTACTTTAATTATGGTAAGTTTACCCCCTGTTGTATTTTATTTTTACTATTGTATTTACGATATTGTTTCGCATTTTATTATATTGTATAAGTATTGTTTTTTATTTATGCGACTATTTGGGGTCATAACGAACAGTCTATATTACTAAACTCTTGATAAACATTTATTAAAATTAACGACAACAGAATACAGTTTCTCCCGGATAGTTATAGAATGTAAAAACTATAAAAGAATAGTTTAAATATTGAATTAAGTAATTTAAACCCCATTATTTTTGCCCGATTCCCCTAATGTGAAATGTTTGCCTGGATTCTCCGGAAAAAGATGTTACCCCGAGTCGTTATTTTTTTTAAAAATATGACAAAGTATTTAAGTACGTGTGCCTTATGTTAGTTTTATTGTGATTTCAAGCAATACAGAGAACAATGACAGCTTAAAAGCACTTTTATTTAAGTTTATGAAATATTATAAATTTCCACCAACAAAATGACTAGTTATGGCGTCAAGTATGAAAAATTGAAAATTAATGTTATTTAATATAACTTTTCTTGCAAATGTCCATAACTTCAAAGCGGACTGGTTTCATTAGTACCATTGTTTTCATTTTTTTGTTTAAATCATCTTAAATTTATAGAAAAATTTTTTGTATTTGGACAAATTATGCGCCACACTTCGCATAGAATCTCTTGCTAATTTTTATTCCGATTTCTTCTTACAGATAAAAACAAATAACTTATTTCCATCATTAATATGATTTTATAATTAATAATAAACAGTTTTTGTTAAAAATTAAAGATACATTTAGTACTCGTTTATAACCTTTTAAATTTAATAATAAGAAAACAATGATAATTTTAATAAATTTAATATTTATTATTATAATTTATAATTAATGTCAAGTTAATACTATTATACAGTAATAGAAACACCATATTATTTATCATTATAAACCTATTACCGATACTAGCCATAACTAAAATGGAAAATATTTTAGAACCTTTTTAGGATACATTTTACATAATTAATATTCGTTGCAGTAAATCTCAAATCAAATTTTAATTGAAATGTAGATAAATTTATAAAATATTTTTATTAGGTATTAATACGTTACACTCGTTTGGATCTGTTATGCTTGTTTATGCAACATTATCATATGTTATGCCACGTTATAAACGCATTGCCGTCGGATTAAGTTTAATAGGTTGCATGGTATGACTAACCATTTAAATATTATTATCTTTAAAAAAATTGGTCCAAAAAATAAGTTTAAAACGTTTGAGTTTTCTAATTGATTTTAAATACAATTAATTCATCAATTCAAACAAAAAAAGGATTTGAAAAGGGATTTTTAGTTGGGTATATTGACGGTATATTACTATTGTCCATAAAAATATTTTTTTTTATTTAAATAAACTATTATATGTCCGTATAATGTTTTATATTGCTTCGTTTGCCCATTATATTGTTTTATTGTCCAAAGCTCGGCAAAATAATGTTCTCTAATTTTTAATGTTTTTAGTTATTGTTAGTTAATCTTAGTAAAAATAGCTTATTAAAGTATTGTAGGAGAACGTGACATGGAATTATATTGTTGTAGAGAGAGGGAGAGAGAGAGAGAGAGACGAAAAAGTATTTATTGTATTATTAAATCTGCCTAACAATTTATTAATTTAAATATCTTTATTAACTCAGAACATTATATATTAAGTGGAAAATTTTGGAGATTTAATTTTCCATTTATGTTATCATTAATAATTTGATTGTTTTTTGTTTAAATTAAACCTAATTTTTGGATCTCTTTAGTAAAATTTAAAAAAATGAGTAACTATTTGTGTGGAACATTGTTAATTTAATTGCATAGTTGCATCTTTTGTATGGGTATTTTGTGACACAAATCGGATCGGAATATAGTTATACCTGGACTATACCTCAATGTGTGCTAACTCTGCGCTTAATCGCGCTATCATTCGATGTATATGATGGATTACGAAACATAGAATTGATTAAGAAACGCGATATTGACTCTAATGATAGGATAAGTTTAATAAATGAAGATACGGCTGTATCTAAAATTCCAACATTACTCGAATTGTTATCTCACGCCTATTTTCCTGGTTCTATTTTAATCGGCCCTCAAGTTAAATATAAGAATTATATTCAATATATCGATTCAAATGAAAACTTTCTTCCAAAATGGTAAGCTCTATCATATTTTTTACATTTAAAATTATGTATTTATTTAACATTATACTTAAGTTCAAATTTAATCTTATTTTAATTGTTTCTGGGGCTTCAATATTTATTATAGTTGGCTTCCAGCGTTTAGCCGTTTATTTTTGGGACTCACTTATTTAGCAATATATCAAATTGGATCATTGTATTGGCCTTATAATTATTTGACGAGTCCAGACTTTGTACGTTACACTAAAACCTAGTAATTTCAGTTTTTGGTATTAAATTAAATAAATACAAATAATTAAAATACAGTATTAAGAAATATTTTTAAGTTTTGTTTATGTTGGCACTAAATTTTCAATTCAAATTACTCGTTAGTTTTGAAAGTTTTGAATGCATTTCTAATTTGTTTATTTCTTAGTACTCTGCGTGTTTCCAATCTGGTATCTCTTCTAATTAAATAAATATAGTGATTATATTAAGTATGCTATAAGAATAAATTTCTGTATAATTTTTTGACATTTTTTTGACAAATATTAGAACATCAATTTATAAGCTTTAAAAATACCTAACTACATAAGCTTATTGTTCTTAAAATATTTCTGTTCGGTTTATCGAAAACTGAAATTCCTAGTATCAATTCTTATATAATATATAAATTTTTATTGGTATTTTTGGTTTCCAAAATTTATTTCCACAGACAAAGCAGTATATGAAAGATTATCGTTGATACCATATTTTTAAAATAGTTATTTATTTTCATCGGCGAAGATTAATATAATTACATTTTTAATGAGCTATTTTGGATATTAATCATATCGTAATTTTAAGCTCACGTACAAAATATCATAAAAAATTTAGCAAAAAACTTGAAAGTTTTCTTCTGTTCTTTGTTGCCGTGGAAATAAATTAAGGGAAACTCAATAACTTATATTTAACCAACAATTATAAAAATTACTTTACTTTAATAATTTACTTTTTATAGAGCTCTCATGGATTTTGGATGAAAATCACTTCTGTCGCAATTATTACAAAAATCTCAACCTGTAAATATATGTCAGGATGGCTTATAGCTGTATGTTTTCGTAGATATGACACTAATTAGAAAAATTACTGTAACATAAATTTAAATAGTTTAACGTTACTGACAGATTTTATGTAAATATTTGTATTGTTACAGGTTTTTATGAATAATTTTTATCTATACAGACTTCATATATTTAATACAGGAAGGTGTTTGCATAGTATCAGGCGCATCATATGATAAGGTCTCGAATTCAGTTTACGAGTGTTCAAATGTTCACGTTTTTCGGTTTGAGACAACGCCAACATTCGGCGGAATCATTCGGTCATTCAATTTGACGACAAACGATTTTGCGGCAAAATACATCTTTAAACGGTTAAAATTTCTTGGCTCTCGCACTGCGAGTCACTTTTTGACGTTATTGTTTTTGGCGCTATGGCACGGTTGGGCCACTGGTTATTACGTAACGTTCGGAATGGAATTCCTAATCATGAAAATGGAATGGGAGGTTATTTATTGTTTGAATATTTAATCGATTATGATTTTGATAAATCTCATCTTCGATTGTTTTCGGTAATATTTTTTACTGTTTCAGGTAATGACTTTAGTTAACTTATGGCGAACGAAAGATAAACGAATTGACAGCATGTTGAGTGCCTTCTACATTCGCTGGCCTTTATTAATATTCTTTCGAATTTACACGATATATATGTTTGGATACTGTTTGGTTCCCTTCACTTTGCTCTCGTTTAATAAATGGTATCCTGTCTTGAAGCAGCTATATTTTTATGGTCACCTTCTTTATGGCTCGTGGTTTATCATTTCAATGTTTCTTTTTAATAAATGAGTTATAATTGCACAGATAATCCAATTTTAATTTATGATGTTATTGTTTTTTTAGTGTATTTTTCTAACTTAATATAATTTCATTGGTGCTAAAATTATAGCCAACTTTTAATTTTATAAGTTTTTAAAAATGAATTAAGTTTATTATTAGTTCTGTTTTTGGTAATTTAATTTGTTTTTGTTTTACCATTTTTGTTATTATACACGAATAACTGAGTTAAAATTTTAAATGATTGCAAAGAATAATCTCTTAAAATCAGTTAAAATTGTTTTGGTTATTTCCAAAGGTTTTTCACGCGCCAATTAGGGCCCATTCAGATTTTTTCAAAAGTTTATAAGTTCACATAACTGAATAAATTTAAACGACAATTTTTTCACATTTTTGCAAAAAATGATGCGATTCCTGAACTCATTTAAGGAATAAGTGATAATTTTTCTGTTTGTGGGGTTAGATCTTCTGCAGTTTAAAATTATTTCAGACTAGTCTTTTGAATTACATTTTTATTTTAGAAAAGTAAACTAATTTTTAAAAAAATTTTGTTCTATTAAATGCTTACGCATAGTTAGCGTACTATTGAGGTTCGTTGCCATAACAATCGCACTTAAACATAAAATTAGCTTAAAAATGTATTCTACAAAAACTAAGCTTTCGTTAAATAACTATGTGTTCGAAGTCATAGTTAATTAACTAATGTTTTTACAAAACACGTGACTTAATGAAAAACGCACTAAACAGAGAATTTTCGTGTATAATATATTAATTGAGAATTAACTATTGTTTCGTTATTGAATATTCTAATAGTATAATTCTTAGTAAAATGCACCCCAAATGAAACGCAAAATATAGAAAAATTTACTAGAAATTTATTGAAATCACAAATCTTAATCATTTGTCAATTAGTTTAAATTGAATTGTCATTGAAAATTTTAAATTGGTTCACAATTTTTAAAGAATAAAAAATAGAATTAAAAATGACTGTACACGTAATTTATTATAAATTAAAAAAGATAAAATTGAATAATTGATGCAAAAGGTGATTCTATAATTTACTTTAACATTTGATTATAATGAATTGGATAGCGATGGTTAGCCTAAAATAGGGTATTGTTAGGTCTTTTAGGCTTTTTCACGTTAATGGAATCACTTTACGGAATGATGTAATTTATAATATTTAAAAATCTGTGCACATTTCCTAAACTAAACTCTTAGTGTAATTAATTATAAAAATCTTTTATATAATTCTTACCTTTAATTTTAGATAAATAATTGCTATTTTATAATAAAGAGTTAAAAACTAATTTTAAATTTAATATTTTAAAGTATTTATTTTTAGCAGCTTATTTTTATATTTTACCAATACTTAATTTTGTCTGTATTAAGTTTAATTTAAATGTTAAAATTGTGTTACCTTTAGTGAATTTATTATTTTTTTCCGGGCTGTTCCGGATACTTTAATTTATCTAGATAATTTGAAGAGTTTATCTTAACATTATATCGCTTTTGTTATAATGTAGTTTCATAATAGTGAAATTGTAATTACAATGTGTTTTCAAATAACGACATGATTTAAATAAGTATAAAGTTTACTAAGTAAATTCCAAATTTCACCAAAAAAACTAAAAGTGATAAAATTTTTTAAAACATTAAAAATTGTTCCCAAATTTGTGAACCTGAGCATAAAAAATAAAATAACACGTGTTTTCAGAAAAAAGTGCAGATTTAATTTTGTTTTACGTTAAATTGGGATTAAATTTTTAATTATAGTTATTAAAAAAGACAAATTTATTTAGTACGCAGTGAATACTGTATTTTTAAAAATAATTGAAAAATTTTGGCACGTTTGTAGAATTTACTTACACGTTAAATTATTTATATATAGTTTTGAACCCATCTCGAATTTCTAATCTAAACTAAGAACTAATATTTAGTATTAAAACTTCAGGTTTTTATAAAAACCAAAAATAAGATTTTTTATTGCCAATTAACAACCAAATTTGTGATTTTTATTCCCATAACCGATGTCTGGCTATAATTTTTTATTTATCTGACTTTGAAAAATATGGATTTGTGTATGTCCGTCCGCCCGTCTGTTCGCCCTTCTGTTTACTCAATGTTAATTAAGAGATTTCGACCGATTTCTTATGTTAATAAAGGGATTTCAGGTCACTTAGGTCAAAAATTAGGTTCAAAAATCGGCATAAGTAAGCTCTAAATTGTGCCAAAAATCGGCTATTAATGGGTAAATAATGGGTTAAATTGGCCAACATTAGGGTCAAAATAGCCAAAAATAGGATAAAAATAGGGAAAATTAGGAGAAAATCCAGTCAATATTTCATTAGCATCTGCCGCCATTTGCTGTTAAAAAGTTATTTTAGGCTCAATTTGTGCAAAAATCTGGTCAAAATGGGCAAATTATGCGAAATTGACCAAAATTCAGGTTAAAATTATCCGCACCTGCCTATATTTAAGGTGCTAGAGAAATTTTTAGGCTCAAAATAGGCTAAAATATGATTTGAACAGGCATAACTTGGCAAAAAAAGCCAAAATTTATTTCAAAAGATTTGTGGCATATGCAGATATTTAAGAGATTTTATGGTTCAAAATGATCGGAAACTTAGATGTAAAGTTCAAAAATCAGGTTAAAATGACAAAATATAATACAAAACTTATGTGGCATCTGACGCTAATGGCAATAGTATATCATAGAACACGGATTACTGTGGCATATGCCGTTTTGAGAAATGTACAACTGAAAACAGAATTTTCTATATATGTAATATAAAATGATGGTTAGGAGTGAACGAAGTAAGTGAGCGACCATATACTCAGTGAAACTACCTTTGCAAACAAAGATATTATGACCTTATCGACATTGTTTTGTTATTTTTAATCTTTATAAGAAACTAGGAACTTAGCCCACCCTTGGGCTTATACGGCTTATATTTTGATAAAATCGGTTAGGAGTCTACCCAACTCAAAAGATGTTTATCTGCAAAGAATAAGAAGTTCTGTTTCCCAGATAATTTTTCCCAGATATGTTTTCCAGCGAGTGCTTAAACCTAGTTGCCCACTCCATCCACTAACCCCTAATTTAACTCTGCTCTATGATCTTAGTTGAATGATGTGCCCAAGTATTTCTAACCCGCACCCCTTCCGCCAAGTCAGGATTCCACAAGCCCAAGCCAGACTCCACCCGTTCATTCCGGATCCCATCCGCACAAGCATGACTCACCCGCCCATGACGTATACCAACCATCCAACCAGTACACCTGTTCATACCGGACCCCAACCGCTATTTCCGAACCTCACCCTCTGATTCCGTTCCCTATGCGCTCTGTCCTCTCCGTACCCACCCTATATGAAAACAACCATTTTCCAGGAGTGCGCCCACTCCATCGAGTTACCCCTCATTTAACTCAGCTCTTTGAGCTGAGTTGATTGATATATGTGACGAAGGGTATTTAAAAATTAATTTTGATCCCTCCTGATTAAGGGGGCTCATGCCACCTCGGAACCACATCACTTGCATTCTTCTCTTAATGTTGAATCCATTAATGTAGGTCTCGAGAGGATGGATGTTGAGCAAGGGAACTTATAATGCTGTTAAAACAGTTTTCCCACCTCCATTTTTTCAGGAGGGGTCCCACCACCTCGAAACCCTCGGATGTGCAATCCACTCTTCAACCTGAATCCATTGATATAGGTGTCGAAGGGGTGACTCCCCCAAGGGAGGCGTCTATAAAGGTCTTCACAAACAAACAGACACACAACTTTTGTTATGGCATATTGAAAATTTGACATTATGTTATCGGTTTGTATGTGCGTGTGGACAACCCTTAAACAGGAGACTTTTCCAGACGTTTCTCTATCAATACGAATACTTCTCCTAAGCGCTTTCTAGATTCCACTTCAATATGCCATATTTTGTGTGTTCCACTCTTGTTTTTTATATTAACGTAAGTGATTTTCAAACTAACTAGTCTATGAACAGTACAGTACTAATACATAAACTACGTATAATTGATTTAGGAATAATGTATTTGTTGGTGATTGTTGCGTACGACATCATTGATGTACGTACCCATTTATGATATATAGTTTTTGAGAGATATTTTGTATACAAATATACTTATATGCCATTTGTATTTTATAAATTATTTTTTTGTTAATCGTTTAGTTTGATTTTGTCCCACCCATTGGTGGCAATGGGTAATTGTATAGCTAGTGATAAAGCGAACGGTGATATATCGAGCTCGAATGGTAAGGATGCTATGAGTTATGGTGCCAATGCTAACACACACAATACGCGCATCAGAGATGATGACATTAGTAGTGCTCACTCACACTCTCACTCCCGAACACCATTATCACCGCAAAATGCCAAACTTAATACCAGTTCTGTTCACTGTTGCGCTCCAGAATCACAGACAAACAGAACGCCGTCATCATCTCATTCGAAGATAGTCATTGCCTTATATACTTATAATGCCAAAGGTATGTATACATTATCGTACTATAGTTATGTTTTGTGACCATTGTTGCCATCATTATTATGTTTAGATGATGGAGACTTAAGTTTTCGTAAAGGCGAACGATTGCACATATTGGACGACACGGACCCCGACTGGTGGTTGGCTAAGCATATGGGCAATAATCAAAAGGGTTATATTCCTATGAATTATGTCGCCTCAGAAGCTATTGAAATGGAAGAGTGAGTCAAATAGTATGTTAAGACCCAATTAATCACAAATCATTTTTGTTCAGATGGTTTTTCGGCAAAATATCTCGACGAGAAGCAGAAAAGCTGCTTTTACTCGGCGATAACCCTCGCGGAACTTTTCTTATTCGCAACAGCGAACAAACTGCCGGTAATATTGATTAATACACCTATAGATAGGGATTCATAGATTTCAATTGTTTTTGGTCTCATCATTCAGGTGCGTATTCATTGTCGATAAAAGATTGGGACACTCAGAAAGGAGATCACGTGAAACACTATAAAATCAAAGCTATGGATAATGGCGGCTATTATGTCACAACGAGAAAAACATTTAACACATTACAAGAATTAGTCGCTTATTATACGGATGGTTCGAACGGTCTGTGCCACGAACTGACAAAGCCGTGCCCGAAGGCTAAACCGAGTTACTGGCCGAGCAAAAAGGATGAGATCGATCGAAAAGATTTAGAGTTTATTAAAGAGCTGGGAGGTGGCAATTTCGGTAAAGTATATTATGGCCGTTTTCGCGGTCACACCGAAGTGGCAATAAAAACACTGAAACCCGGAACGATGTCACCTCAAGCTTTCTTAGAAGAAGCAGCTATTATGAGGAAGTGTAGGCACGAGAAATTAGTGCCTCTCTATGGCGTCTGTTCGCAAGAAGAGCCACTATTAATAGTTACAGAGTTCATGTGTAACGGCAGCTTATTAGACTACTTAAGGAACCGTGAAGGCAAAGCACTCAAATTGCCTGATTTATTAGACATGGCCGCTCAAATATCAAGTGGAATGGCTTATCTCGAGAGTCAAAAGCTAATACATCGCGATTTGGCAGCTAGAAATATATTAGTAGGAAAGAATAAAGTAGTAAAAGTGGCCGATTTCGGTCTGGCCAGGGTTATCGAGGATTCGGAATACACTGCCAGACAGGGCGCTAAGTTTCCTATCAAATGGACAGCTCCTGAAGCTGCTCTTTTCGGCAAATTCTCAATTAAGTCTGACGTATGGAGTTATGGTATATTGCTGTACGAATTAATAACGCACGGACAAGTGCCTTATCCTGGTATGATAATTAACTATTATTTTTTTCATTTTATTCGTTAACCCATATAATTTACTGTAATAAACAAATAACAGGTATGCATAATAGAGAAGTTATAGAGCAAGTAGAGCGAGGATATCGTATGCCAAAACCAACCACATGTGAATGTCCTGAGACTGTCTATAGTATTATGATTCAATGCTGGTAACGATAATTGTTTTTTTCATTTAATTGTTTTTTCTTCTAAATTGCTCATTATTTTACATACATAAGTTTATTTAACTTATTTATAAATTATTTAATTAGGGAATCGGAACCCGAAAAAAGGCCAACGTTTGAGTTTCTTTACGGTTTTTTCGACGACTTTTTTGTGTCAGCGGAGCCTAATTATCGTGACGCAGAAGAGTTTTGATGATTTAACGAACATTCCTTCCATAGAGAAATAAAACATATTTGCGACTAAAATAAAGATTAAACGTGTAAATAGATGTGAAAAGAAGAGAAATATTCGGGTCTCAATTGAGAAATATGTATTTTGTTCAGCAATTCTTAGTACTTGTCTTGATCTAATATATTACGTGTCACATACGATGAAATGATAATTTTATTACATATTATAAATTGTATACCTATTTTTTGCCATTTTATAAAGCGCTACATTTTTGTACTGAGAGCTTTTATTACACATTTTTTTAAATTGTTTTATAGAAACTCTCGAATAGGAAACTGTGAATACTTTGCTATATTTTAAGTTATGTTTTCACTATATTTAAACATATTGTATAACAATCAAAAAAAAATTCAGATTTTTATATAAGTAAATTTTATGCTGTTTTAACTAAAAACCAAAAAAAGTTTTTTGGAAAAGAAATTTTCTTCAAGTAATTCTAACATTAAATTATGATATTGAAAGCTTGTCATCAGTAGTCAAAACAAACTACTACTGTAATCATTTTTATCAATAGTTTCAGGCGTGACTTGTTTCTATGTGAACTATTTCAAGGGTAACGAGAAGAGGAAAATTCACTTGAAAACAGGCTGACGAGTAGTGGAAGTTAGAGTTATATTGTTTTCGTGTGATAACAGTGTATCCGAACGTTAATGCTAAACAACTTTTGATCGGCCTTTCAATTTATGCTGTCTATATTTATCTTAGTTTTATGCTAATAACAGCTTTATATATAAAATAACGTCTATTATTTATAGCTTTGGATATAATAATGTCTTTGGCATGTAAATCAATAAAAAAGTATGAGTTAAGAAAGTTGAGTTTTTTATTAGCATTTAGAAAAGATAAGGCGTTGAAACCGCGAATCGCTAATAATATTTTGTTAGGATCGCGAGTTTTACATAAAACGTATCAATTCGGACGAATAGCGTTTCAGGTGTGCCCCTTTCTCATACCGATTCCGTTTGTTGTTAACGCGTGGGGAACTAAAGATCCCAAAGCGGAGGAGAAGTTGATTCTGGAGAGCGCCGATCGATTATTTAACGAATCGAAGTTCGATGAGCTTTACGTTCTGCTTAAAAGCCAGCCTTCGTGGTACGATAACGCAAGCGTGTTGTGGAGATTAGCGCGATGTGAATTTCATTTAAATAAAATTAATCAAAAGCAATCGCTTCTCGATGAAGCGTACGAGAATGTAATTAAATCGTTAGACATTGACAATGAATGCGGTGCCGCGCATAAAGTAATGAATGTTTTTATAAAATATGCGGTAAATGCAATAATAATTGATTTTATATTTTAAATAAAGTGGGCGGCAATACTTTTGGACGCTGTTTCCACCCAAAAAGGTACCAAAGAACGAATTAAGCAATTACTAACGATTAAAGAGCACATGGAAAAGGCTATCGAGTTTGATCCAACAGATCCGACCTCTCGATTTCTTCTCGGACAATGGCATTATTCTTGTAACCAAGTTTCATGGGTGGAACGAAATTTTGCAGGTATTTTCAATATCAATACTTTATAAGTTACTGTGAGCTATTAATTGATTTATATGCGCTGAATAGCTGTGATTTATGGTTCACTTCCCGAATCAAGTTTGGAGTTAGCTTTAAAACATTTGGAAACTGCCGAAGAAATTGAAAGAGATTTTTATTCCAAAAATAAAGTACTCATCGCTAAAACTTTAATAGCACTTAAGAGAGATATTCCAAGAGCCAAATCATTACTCATTGATGTGATTAATAAATATAAAACTTCCCAAAAGTGGGACGACATAGAGGTAAGATTTACTCTACGTGTTTGTCACTAATATGCTCAAAAGTTTAAAAGTTAAAAATATATCTTATCCTTAATCAGGGAATTCAGGGTTTTTGACTATAACCTTACCGGTCAACATTTTAAACTTTTAATTTGATAGTAAATACCTCCAACATTTAAAAACACATTTAAAATATAATACTAAAATGAATTTAAAAATTTTATATAATTATCATATTTTACATCTTTAAAAACTTTCATATAAAGATAATTTTTCTAACTTCCTTGATTTCTCATAAAATTCATATATGAAAACTAAGCACAGAAACCGATTGCCGTTTTTACTCTTAAACTTTAACTTAACGAACCTGTAAGTAAACCTGTTTAAAATAATAATAATCCAAGCAAACTGTAGGAAATTTGTTTTTGATAAACTTATATAGTAATTTTTATACATGACAGTATAATGTTTTTAATTGGAAAACATTTTGACACTTCAAATTTTAGTGGTGCCTCTAAAATTAAAATACTTTAAAGTTTTTATTTTTTTGTTAATAATTATGATTAAAATTTTAAATCACCATTAGCCGCCTGATGATGACTAGAAGTGTCAGTGTCGAAACGTTGCACAATTAAGAACGTTATACTGTCGTGTATAAAAATTTATAATTTAAGTGAACCTGTTATAACGTTATATGTGCATCACTACCAGAGTCAACTTTTTCGGAACTAAAACAAAAGTTTTGAAATTTTGGTCTGAAGTTGAGACAAAAAAGACATTTTCGAACCAATTTTCGGAAAATTTCCGGAAAAGTTTTTAATTAATAAAATAATTTTAAAATGTGTACCAAACTTTTTCGTCTGATTTATTTTATGATACTCCAAAAAAATTTAGAGGAGTGAATAAAACTCATCGTATTTTAGCCTTTATGGCCTTTTTGATTTGACCAAAATTTTTTTAAAGATCCGATTTTTTCAAAAATTACATGTAAAACTTCCCCTCCTAAAACTCATCAAATTTCAACAATTTTTCACTTCTTTGTATTTTTCGAACAAAATTTTGAAAGAGTTTTTAGAAATTTAAATTACAGAAGTAGATAAATAGTTTATTTTAATTTGTAAGTAGTTATTTAATTCATAATTTTTAAATTCCGAAGGGTTCCCGAAAAAGTTATCTGATCACTAGTAATATTCATTTAACTCTCATAAGTCAGAATTGAGCGATTTATATTATAGTCAAGTATTTTAGGAATTTGTATTTAAAGGAAATGAAATTATAAATAAGTAATTGTTTTGAAAACTAATATTGTGTAATAAGAATTTAAGGGTTTATATGAGTTGCTATGCCTATGTAATGTAATTCAGTCTTTGTCGAGAAGTAGCTACAAGTCTATTGTGTTGTGTGTGTAACTTAAATGTCTGTTATAATTAAATAAAACAAGTAATTCCTAAAATCCGTTGATTACAATATTTAACGAAAATAAATGTTTTAAAAAATTTTTAAAATCAAAATATTTTAATTTATAATTTTAATTTACCTTATTTTAAATATTTCCCTGTTTTCTCAATCGGTTTTTATGTTGTTGATTTTAAAAATATTTGTTATATTAAATAATAAATTCCACTGATAACTATTTTAGATAAGTTTATAAACTTCGTTTATCATAATTCAAAATTATTTACATAAAAATAATTTATTCAATAGTATTGAATTATAGATAATG
>JAQIXJ010002010.1:0-17505 GCA_034700185.1 Phthiracarus laevigatus | reverse complement strand
TGTAATTTATTCAAAATATTTCCAATAACACGCGGTGCAGGTATTAAATCATTTTCGTTTAAAACACTTCGATCATTTGGACAGGAGTTGTGTATAGTAAGCCACTGTTTAACGCAAATGCTGCAGTATGTTTGACGACAACACGGAGTAACCAATGGATCAACTAATATACCCAAACATATGCCACAACTTAGTTCTTCCTCTTCTGTTTTAGTTAAACCGTGTTATATCCATTAACAGCTATTTTCTAGATTCTAAGCACAGAAATATTAACATTTCAGCGACAATATGTTTGAAGTAATAATTACCGGAATAATTTAAGCGTGAATATCAAAAGCGTATAAACTTAGCTAAATTAACACAAATAAAACTTTTACACAAATTATAGTAAATGAGACAAATTTTTATATTAAAATTACGTTATGATGTCAATTACTTATTAATAATCAGTTTTATTCATTTCGGAAATTAATAAATGAGTTTATTTACTGGAAATATTTTAATGTACGAATGATAATAACCAATTATATTTTTAATGCAATATGTTAACACGTAAGCCTGATTACATTCATTCTTATCTAAATAACACAGTGTGTTTCAGTCTTGGGTGGTCTATATAAATACTGTCATATATTTTCTAAATTTGAGTGGAAGACATACTAATTTTTAATATTCTTAATAAGTCATTGATTATCTTAATTTTTTTAGGTTCAAAACTTAAAACTTAGTTTAATAACATTATTAAATATTTCTATTCTAAAAAATATATTTTATTTTTCGAATAACTTTATAAATTTCTTTATGTGTTTCTATGCACTATTCGATTTTTTTATCAGAAATTAGTGATGAAAACTATCAAAATTAATTTATTGTTTACCATTTATATTTAATAGTTTTTTTTATAAATTAAGCATTTTTAAATTGAGTTTTAATACAGAGTCAAAATAATAGCAAATGCTATTTTTTTGTTTCAAAATTTCGAATTATTGTTAAATGCACACAAATTCATAAGTTTGAAGTCGTTTTATCTCCCTTTATTAATGCTATTTTTAATGATAAATGGCATAAAAGCTATAAGTGCAATTTTTCTCGAAAACGAAAAATTGCTTTTAAATCTGAGTAGTTTTTGTTATTCCGCTCTCAATAATTTTTAAAAACCTCTTAGTTTTCAAAAAATTTTAAGACTTCATTATAAAATAGACTAAGGATGATTTAGAAAAAAGTTATTATAAAAGAAAACACATTATATTTAACCTTTAAGTAAATTTTAATAAATATAAATGCTATTTTTAATTGCTAATTTGTATCTTTATTAATTAATTCTATTTTTATACCGAATGCTATAAATGCTAAAATTTTGACTCTTTAGTCATTAATAAAGATAAAATACCGATTTCTATACTTATATAAAAGATTGCAAATATTTTATTGCTTTCATCGATCAGTTTGTGAAACTTTTAGTACTAAAAAATTTCGTTCTATTGAAAAACTCGTACTAATGTTATGATTTAATTTGATGGAAAATAACTGTATTTCAATCGTTTAAACGTTATAGACATTTTATTTATACGCATTAAAGCGAGATTTTGATTAATGTAAATTTTATTAATAAAATGGTTTCGGTACATGATATGACAGCACTGAAAATTCTTTAAATGAAATAACAGATCTATTATAATTAATAATTGAAATTATCAGTGCAGGATTGGATTATCATTTTCCAAGTTTTTTCCACCTCTAGTGTGAATAACTAAAACAGTAAACGACACTGAAGATAGTTTAATATTTGCGTAGGTTTCATTTATAATGTTACTGTGGGAATGTCAATGACAATCTAATGAGCAGACAATAAAATAATGATAAATTTTTATCATATCTAAAAGTTGAATATTTCAGAAATTCTTATGATATAAAAAAACTATAAATAATATACAAATATTTATTGCTGAAAAATAAGAAATCTCAGTAGAATGGGTTCACCCGATAAAACAGTTTTAATTTTATTAACCAAATCAAAATTCGAGAATCAATTGTGCAGTATTTGTTAAGAGATATTCACAAAGATATTCGTTAAACCGATGGTAACGCCGTATTGTTATAACATTTATTGTCGTGTTTGTCTGAAAAACTGCCTTAAATATTCTTAAAACTAGGAATATCTGTCCTAATCTACGATCTTTTCGAATGTCTTAAGCCAAATTCCACTTTTATTTGTTAGGGAACATTAATATATATATATATATAAGCAAAAAAATTAGGCAGAGGGTGTAAAGTTTTGACGTTTCAAAGGGGGTCTAATTTTCACTAACGTCGTAAAACTTTAAAAATTAATAACTATCGATTATGAGGGGTTAGAGAGGTGGTTATAACTAAACTTTTAAAAATTGTTATCTAATTTATGAAAGATAATTTCAAAAGATTGGGGTTATGGTTCGCCAGGAAGGTCAAATAGAAAAGGGGACATAAATTTAAAAATTAATAACAATTGATGTTTACGATGGAAGTTTTATAAAAATTGCTGATATAATAGACCTTAAATATATCGAAGCTTTGGATATACAGAATCGTACGAAAAATTTATTAAATAAGCTGAAATGATTACTTTAATAATAGCTGCGACGGAACACTTCCATTGTATGATTTAAAGAGACACAAAGAAAGTTGTAGGTTTAATGGACAGATTATTTGCGACGAAGTTTAATGTGACGGAAACGATGCTAAATGATTAGAGGTTCGAATAGAATAATAATCGCTTGAAATTAGAAAATAACGATTAGTGAAACGCAGTAATGATTTGCTGTGAAAACTTCACTATCAACGTAACAGTTGGTAACATTAGTTTTTAAAATTTTTTAATCAAATAATTTAAATGAAATTATGATTAATCTCTAAAATAAAATTAAACACATTCTTTAAAAAATAACATTATATTGTCGTCGCACACTTTCTAACCGTCTAAGTTTTTTAAACAAAATTTTTTATCCAAATATATTAAAGAAAATGTAGATTTATTAAGTTTTATTAGTAACGTTAAGTTAAATATCATATTAATTTTCACATTAATTAATAAATGTCACACTATTTTTTGTAACATATCAACTTAAATTGCATATTTATTTTCATTGTTTGTTGACAATCAATATTTATTTTATAATGCATAATACTTATGGATTAATCCAAAGTATTGATCATAGTCTGCGGTCGGACATATAGACATCATAAAATCAAAATCGATCTATGAGACGGTAAGCTATTTTAAAAATTAAAGTAAGTTCAATTAAAAATTGAACAGAAATAATTAATTTGTTGTCATAAACTTATTAACAGAATAGTTATAAATTTTAATTATCAGCTTATTTTTATAATTACTATTAATTAATTACTTATGTATTTAGATTTAGAGCTAAAAGCTAAGAAACAATCACAGGTGGAAAAAGTATGCTAAGAAACGAAACCGAAACAAAAATAAAAAATTTTTGTTTTGTGGCGGAGTATTCTATGATAACATAAATTAGAAACAATATTTTGGAGCCCATTATGAACCATATTAGAAATCTGTAATATCAGAAAGATTAAAGATAAGCTTAGTTAATGAATTTGCGTGCAACAAATGGAATGACATGTTATGATATGTGACAAAACTAAACCAAAAAATCGAAACACTAAAGCAGGCAAAGCTGAGCCAAACGAACAGCTATGTTATATTTACAGTATATTTAGTTAATTATTCGATAATTTTTATAATTTAATATATTTTTATTTAATATTTTTGTTATCATAATGTCAATGATGATAACAGGCGAAAAGCTGAAAATTAGAAATCGAAAGAAGCAGCGAATACAAGTAAACAGAAATTATAATTTATGTAAACAAAAAAATTCATAGAAAAGTATTTTTATTATTTTAAATAATATTGCGATCATAATTATGATTTTAATTCGAAAACAAGATTTGATTTTCATTTTTAATCCGTTCGTACAACAATTAATAATATTAACAAATTTTATATTAAACATTTTAACAGATAATTAAATATCAAACCATAGTTTCAATATATATAAAGAGGAAATTCTGTTCTTTATATATTATAATAGGAAATACATTGTTAATATTTTAAATAAATCGAACTAATCTTTGTTATTAAAATCACTTCGTGTCCGCTTATTCTCTAAACGACTACTCCTTTTAATGTTGTTCTTTAACACGAAACCCTTTTCATCCGAATCACCTTTCTTTATATTCAATAATTCCTTTTCAAGTTTCGCATTTTGTTCAGTTAATTGTTTGGTAGTTTTTTCCAAAATTTTTATCTCTGTTTGCAAATTTTGGAGACATTTGTGTTTCGATACCAATAACTGTACGCAATTATGATCACGTCTCTGACCATTCTTTTCACCGCAATCCAAACAAATCGATTCCGGATTATAACGACAGTCTTTCACGTGTTGCTTATACCTGACATATGCGATATCTTCTAGACATCCATTTTTATGGTAATCGCACTTTAAGTTTTGCTTATTCAACAAACTAATCAACAGTCGCGGCGGTTGCGATAATTCCTTAACAGTTAAACTATTTCTGTCATTTGGACACGTCTTTCGAGTGGCGATCCATTGTTTAACGCAATCACTGCAATAGGTTTGTTGGCAGCATTGCGTTACCAATGGATTAACGAATACAGCCATACATATTCCGCATAACAGTTCGTCTTCAATACCTCGATAAAACAGAGACTTTTTAATGCCAGGCATCGGTTACTAAACGGATAGAAATTTAGTTCCGTTTGTTATTAAATTATTAAGCGAACGATTAAATTTAAACCTGATTTAGATCGTATTTTTAAATTAGTATAAGTATTTTGGTAACAAATTATCTATAAATATTGTTAACTCCAATAATAATTTTTTTACGCGCTCTTAATCATATCAGCGCTTACTGCGAACGTGAAGTTGAAAATATAAGAAAATCCAGTGACGAATGTGCTAAAAGCTTGTATGGAAAGTATTTGTTGCAAAACGGCACACATTTTTACTAATATTATGAATCAGAGGTTTTTAAGTTTATTTTGCTGTCATTTATTTACTGAATAAACAATAAACAGAACATGGAATCATTAAAACAATTGTTTTGAAATCGCAACACTAATCATATACAAATAGAATAATTTTACAGGAAATATTAACATATATTAAATATTTTCTATGATAAGAATCAGAATTAATTTTTAAAAATCAGTAAGTGATAGTTATTTCAATGTGTTCTCGAAACTTATTTAATATTTAAAATAAGAAATACAAAACCTTTTAATCTGATTAATCGTATAAACAATTTTATTTATGATAAAATGATTTCATAATTTTATTGAAAATATTTTCGAACTCGATATTTAATCCGTATTATAAAAGTTTAAGTCATGTTTAATAAGTTAAACTAATATTACCAATATTTGGTAATTTTATATGGGATCACATCTATGGAGACTGATCGTAACGTTTCGTTTCCGTTCGATAATAATACGCCTATACTTCTCAACCAAATCTTCGTCGCGGACTTCTTTTTTAATATTTTCCAATTTGATGGTTATTCCCGATAATAAATGATGTTTTTCTCGACTAACAAACCGTTTATCAGTGATCGCCAAGTTCTCCGTCAAACGTTTAATTCGCTTTTTTAATCCATTATTTTCGGCAATCAAAATCTTATTCCGATTGAACGCATGGTTTCGTTGTTTACGATATCTTTTCGCATCCAATTCGTGTTCATTGCTCACATTAGTTAAACGAGTAAACGAAGCCTTTATCGAATTAATATTACCAATTTTAATGGCCAATGTTTCCGACATATCGTCATAGCTTTTCTTCAGATCTAAAAGTTCTGTCTCCAAATTTCCATTCTTCTTACGTAAACGATTATTATTACTTTCAAGCGTTTGATACTTTTGGTCCAAAACGTTAAGACACTGGTATTTACTGAACAAGTTTTCCACGCAATTATGTTCCATTTGTCGTCCATTCTTATGGCCACATTGTCGGCAAAACGCTTCCGGATTATAACGACAACCGCTAACGTGTTGCTTATATCGACAATACTTAACCTTTTCGTTACAACCATTTCCAATATACTCGCACTTCACTTCTAATTGGTTTAATAAGTTAATCAAAAGTATTGGAGCATTACTTAACATATTAGCCGTTAATAGGCATTTATTTTTCGGACACGTTTTTGCATTGATAATCCATTTATGTATACAATCGGCGCAATAAGTTTGTTGACAACATTGGGTGACCATTGGGTTATCGAATACCGAACAGCAAATGCCACACAATAGTTGTTCCATATTGTGGTCAACTTTAATCAAATTGGAAAGTTCTATGCCAGGCATGACAGTCTCTAATCAAATGATTCTATTGTTAATTCAATTATTAATTCAATTATTTTGGAAAAACAAACGAAGATTACAATTAATATATAATATTTATATTATTATTAGTTGTTTACAATTCTAATAGAATAGTTATTAATGCAATGCAATGTGCTTTAGAACATATATATATCAGTGTTTTCCGCCACTGAGAACTCACTTTTATATTGAATTCAACGGTAAATGTGTCCGCCACTGGGATTATGCGTTAACTGTCATAGTTTACTATGAAAGTATAAACAGTACTATAAAAAAATCCCTCCAACACATATATGCTTTAAAATTCGATCAATTCTTTCAATTAGAGATGCGTACGAGTGCTTCATACGTTGGGTTGAGCGGGGTTCGGGTTTTATATTCGACATAATCTTAAACATAATAAAAGTGGTTTATATTATATTTTTGTTTACAATAATCGAATTTTTACAATGAAGTAAACTTAGATAACATATTTGAAAAATGAAATTAAAATACTAAAGAATTTATAACGAACATTTCATATAAATTAAGTTTGATTAACGAATTTATTTATCGGTCCGATTTTCAATTTCCATATTTTTCGTGTATGGTTGGAATCAACATTTCGGGCAACAAAAGGGTTCGGGACGAAAGTTTACGCAATTAAACTCTACTTTAAATAAACTATTATATATGTTTTTATGCAAATCGATTTAGATTTATTCGGTTAATCAAATAACAAATGAAAATAGAATTATTTAAATTACTAATGTTATAAAAAAGTAGCTCATCGTTAAATAAAAGATTATCTCAATTAATTGATTGCACCGAAACTGAACGCTTCAAATTAAATCAAATTATCTTAACATACAATAAACTAATTGTTTTGATTTTAATAACAATAAACCTATGGCTTCTCACTAATTGTTTTTTTCTTCTCTCTCATTAATGTGGTGTACTTTTTGAATTTTGTTCGTTTTGATAACAGTTTCTCTTAGAAATTGAAGATTTTGCCCACTATTATACTGAATAACATTATTCTCCAACGACTTCAATGGCAAACGATTGCCGCAATAATCAGTTAATCCATTCTTAATTGTGGCTAAACATTTCTCCACCAAACTATTCCGATCATTCATCGATTGCTTTATCGCAGAAATTGTTTCGTCATATTTTCGCTTCAAATCCATAGTAAAATTTAGCAAAGATACATATTTTGCCGATAACTCTCGAAGCGATGCCTTCAAACTGGTATTCTCTCGCTTCAAATCACTATTCTTTGTGGCTAAATATCGAATACAATCGTACTTTTCGATCAAATTTCGTACGCAATTGTGTTCATTTCTGTTGCCATTCTTTTCGCCACAATCGACACAAATCGCTTCTGGATTATAACCACATTTGCCGATGTGTTCGATATAATGGCAATAATCGATTATCTGCTGACATCCGTCCTCATAATAATCGCATTTCAATTTCTTAGTGTTCATCATTGCCATTAAAACTTGTGGAGGTTTTAATAATCGGCGGACATTTAACGATCTTCTATCGTTTGGACACGTTTTACTGGTTTGCAGCCATAGTTGGATACAATGGCGGCAATACGTGCGCTGACAACACGGCGTTACCATTGGGTCAACGAATACAGCCAAACATATTCCGCATAACAACTCGTCTTCATTATCTCCGATATTTATAAATCGCGTTTTATCGATTCCTGGCATTCTTACGATTTGCTATACAGTACGCGCACAATTGCTTATTGATAGTGATTTTACTTTTGCATCACTTTTTTTTAAATATTTTTGTTTTGAATGGAGTGACGGATAGTCTGGTTGTTTTAAAACTTATAGCCGCCAACGCATGCATATTAAATAATGAGAAATACGATTATCGTTTTGTTTTTGATTAGAAAAAGATTATCGAATTAACCTTAAAATTTATTACAGTATTATCAATTCATAAATATTAAAAGTCTAAATTTAGCGTTATATTTCAATGATTCTATTTATCTTAAAAGTGAGTTCAAGCGCTTTTAGATTTGGTGTGGTTTCGTTAATATTTAATACCATTTGTTTTCTAGACTACGTTACGTCACAAAACTAAATGTCATATATTTGTAAACAAATGGTGAAAAATCATGTTTTTTAAATTGACAAGTGAACTGCATTTGATGAAAAAGAAACAAAAACTCGCATTTAAAGTCATTTTTTTAAAACTTTTTAAAAATTTAATTTTTTATCTGACTTTGACAGATATATGGATTTGGGTATGTCTGTCTGTCTGTCCGTCCGTCCGTCCGTCCGTCCGTCTGTCCGCACTCTTATGTCAATAAAGGGATTTTGATCTTTACTTTAATAAAGTGATTTTACTAATTTCTTATTCTAATTAAGGGGTTTTTTTCAATTTCTTACTTTAATAAAGGGATATTGATCTATTTCTTATTCTAATTAAGGGAATTTAACGATTTCTTTTTCTAATTAAGGGATTTTACCTATTTCTCATTCTAATTAAGGGAATTTAACGATTTCTTATGTTAATTAAGGGATTTTCAGGTTAATAAGGCCATTAAATAGTGCCAAAATGAACAAAAGTAATCTCAAAATTGTTATTAAAAGGGGAAAATAATTGGCAAAAATAAGATTATAACTTGAGTGGCATCTGCCGCTATTTGCTTTATAAAAGTGATTTCTAGTTTCAAAATGACAAAACTGGCCAAAACAATGGAAAAATGACCAAAACTAGAAATAAAATGTCTGTTGCATCTGCCGCTATTAGTTTTAAAAAGGAAATTTATGTCTCAAAATAAACAAAAATCTAGTTAAGACAGGCAAACCTTGGCAGAAATGGCCAAAACTTAAGTTAAAAATTCAGTGGCAGATGCCACATTTTGGCGGTATTTAATTGATTTCTAGGCTCATAATACCATTAATACATGGTAGTTAAAAACTCAGGTTTAAAGAGTAAAAATTCATGTTAAAATAACTAAATATAATTCAAAACATAAGTGGCATCTGCCGCTAACAGAGCTGGTATATTGTAGGACACAAAATACTGAAATGGTTAGCGAGCGAACGGAGTGAGCGAGCGACTATATACTAACTAAAACTAACTTTACAAAGTCAGATATTATGACCGTATCGATCTTGTTTAAAATTGGAGCCGAAAAATCAATTTTATAAATGCCAGGAATCAATAAAACGAGATTTATAAATATTGGCGAAACTTGCAATATCGCAATAATGAATATCAGATTATAACTGAATCTGATTATAAAGCAGATTTTAAAACTGAAATATTGGAATGATATGAATAGATACAGTATATGATTATTTGAAAACTTTTTAATTATTCTATAATCAATTGAACGCTTTTTTGCCAAAAAATATTTAGATTTATTCGGTTAATCAAATGACAAATGAAAATAGAATTATTTAAATTATTAATTTTATGAAACAGTAGCTCATCGTTAAATAAAAGATTATCTCAATTAATTGATTTCACCGGAACTGAACACTTTAAATTAAATCAAATTATCTTAACAACCAATAAACTATTTGTTTTGATTTTAATAACAATAAACCTAAGGCTTCTCACTCACTATTTATTATTGTCGCTCATTAATGTGGTGTACTTTTTTAATTTTGTTCGTTTTGATCACAGATTCTCTTAAAAATTCTTAGAAATTGAATATTTTGCCCACTATTATACTGAATAACATTATTCTCCAACGACTTCAATGGCAAACGATTGCCGCAATAATCAGTTAATCCATTCTTAATTGTGGCTAAACATTTCTCCACCAAACTATTCCGATCATTCATCGATTGCTTTATTGCAGAAATTGTTTCGTCATATTTTCGCTTCAAATCGATCGTAAACTTTAGCAAAAGTACATATTTCCCCGATAACTCTCGAAGGGATGCATTCAAACTAGTATTCTCTTCCCTCAAACTAGTATTCTGTTGCTTCAAATCACTATTCTTTGTGGCCAAACATCGAATACAATCGTACTTTTCGATCAAATTTCGTACGCAATTGTGTTCATTTCTGTTGCCATTCTTTTCGCAGCAATCGACACAAACCGCGTCAAACCTTAAGAACAGTGGGGCGCTATGATATGGATTTTCTTTATATTTTTGGGTTTCCCAGGACAAGAGGAGTCTGAATATGTTGATCTTAAGCGTCGGAGATTCGGGGTTCAGCCGTAAAACCGAAAATTCGATTTCGCGGTTTTTCACTAATTATAAAGATACCGGGACCCCAACCTTCTTAAGTTGGGTATCATTGGAAAGGTATTGATGAACCCTATCCAATTATACCATCTACACTCTTCTGCGTCACTAAGCTCCCGAGATAATAAATAAAATGTAAAATATTCATAAAAAACTTGGTAAAAGTAAGAATTTGAGTGCATTTACAGAGGCCCGTTAGTATTAACCAAGAATCACCACGTGGAGGTGGGCTTGACTTGATTCTCATGACAATTAACAAACAAATATTTAAGACACACAATTTTTTGATTGGGACAAACATATATTCGACAAACAATTTATTTTGATTTTAATTTTATAAATTTTTTTGGATTTTTTTTTGAATAGAAACTCGGACTATGTTCATTTAAACACTCCCAGCACCAGTTTTACTCACTTTTTTACATATTATTTAGTAATAAAATTGCCATTTTATTGATTTTGTCGCCTAATTGGTCCAATTTCCGAAGGTCTTGATGGCCGAAATTCAAATGGTCTTTCGCAGCAAGGAAAAAGTGCTGTGTAATGTCGGTTATGAAGCAAGACTCGGATAGGCCTTCTATTTTGTCTCATATCCATATTTCTAATAAATTTTCTAATAAATACAAATAAAATTGATGTTATTTTTAATTTATTTGTCTTCTTTTTTATGAAGGCTCCCCCTGTAGCACTGCCTTTGGACTTATTGGCCTTGCCAAGGCTACACCAGTTATTCGGGGACTTATTAGCCAGGGATCTCGGCCAATTTTCCTGTCAGGGCAGGTGTTAATGAAAGGCGAGATTAGAAAGAAAAAATAGGTAGTGTAGGCATTCCATAGCCGTTATGATTCTTGTACCGAACGGTACAAGTCATAGGCCCCAAAGGAACCCCGGACTATCTCCAAAACCCTCCAATAACTCACCATAAAAGAATTTGCAAATGTCTGTCTCTTTTTCTGTCTGATAACATATGTTTGACAATACCATGTGCTACCATGTAATAATTCATAAATATATATTAATCAATATTTCGTATACGGGGGATCGCAGGGTGGCGTGAATGGTTAGGGTGGAAAGATCTCTTCAAGATATTTAATATGATACCCAACATGGGGGCGGGGGTCTCGGTATCCTTAATATTAGCGTAACTGTTAAATCGAATTTTCGGTTTTACGGCTAAACCCCGAATCTCCGACAGTTAAGATTAACATTTTCGGACTCCTCTTGTCCTGGGAAATCCAAAAATATGAAAAAAAATCCAGATTCGAGCGCCCCCTCTTCTTAAGGTTTGCCCAAACCGCTTCTGGATTATAACCACATTCGCCGATGTGTTCGATATAATGGCAATAATCGATTATCTGATGACATACGTATTCATAATAATAGCATTTCAGTTTCTTATTGTTCATCATTGCCATTAAAACGTGCGGAGGTTTCAATAATCGGCGGACATTTAACGCTTTTCGATCGTTTGGACACGTTTTACTGGTTTGCAGCCATAGTTGGATACAATGGCGGCAATACGTGCGTTGACAACACGGCGTTACCATTGGGTCAACGAATACGCCTAAACATATGCCGCACAGAAGATCGTTGTTTTCGTCATTCAATTTAATAAACCGCGATTTATCGATTCCAGGCATCGCAGGTAAAAACGATTAACATTTTTAATAAGATATTAATTAGTTTAAATTTAATTTCTGTTAGATATAGTAATTTGTTTATTTTGAGTGATTTTTGTCGGTGAAATGTTTTTTATTACGCCGTAAGTATTTTTGTGTCACACTCTATACGGTATATAAAAGCGTTTTTTATGCTCGTTTACGCGTCAATGAGAGTCGTACTTATGTAACACCACTTATCTATGTTTAATTTAGAATTACTGGTAAGCATTTATAAACGCTTACGAAATATGTTTATTGTCCAGAATAATAAGTACAACGTTTTAAGAGTTTTAACATTTTAATAATTGGTATAAGTCTTTAAATCGATTCCGACGAACGATAGAAAAACTTTCCAAATGACACACCGAATGAATTTTTATTCATTCATAAATAACTTATTCTCGCATTACGTCACACATACAACACTTCCAGATGTTTTGTTAATCGACTGGTAAATTAAATGGTTAACCTTAAATAATATACATTTTTCTAATGGATACCAATCCACTGATTATTTACTTTTTATGCGCTTTTATTTATCCAAATTTCGGTTTCACAATAGACATTAAACAGTGTAACTGTGATAATATAGAGTGTAGTCTGTCGTCGATCAAAGTTAACCGCGTTTGTCGAGCTTTTAAGGGAAGTTTTATCCAACGATCGGTTAACTCAACTGATTGTAACTGTTGCGCGAAATGCGTGATCAAAAAAAGTGAGACAAAACTTTAAAATGCTTTTTTACTGTAACTTATTTCGATGTCTACTATAATCTGTTAAATACTATAGGTTTAGGTCACAGTTGCCGATTTTCTGGTATAAAAGAAATCGTTGTTAAGTGCGAAAAGCATTTATACTGCGACGCTGGCAATGGTTTTATCTGTTTAAGTATAGTATACAAAACTTAGCCTCATTTTCATATTTATTTTCTAAACTAAATTACCAAAAAAAAAATTTTGCGCAGAAAAATCAAACGAGAAAACGCAGAAATATTATTTAAAATCAAATATAAGAGATAACCCGAAACTCACTATTTTTACGCCTCATCATCGGTCGAGCGATCACTGGGTTCCTAAAACAGTGCTTCAATCGCTTAATATATCGCAATACAATCAAATGGTAGACAAAACGCGATTCAAACGTTCACCGATCAAAATAGGGTTCGGTAGTTCATCGGAACCGAAAAAGAAGAAAAAGATAAAAGCGACTTCAGAGGAAATATCTGATGATAGTTCAAACGATGAAGATAGTGAAGCGCAACAACAACAACAACAACAACAACAGCCGCAACAACAACGACAGCCTAATAACGGACAGTTTACCGATGAAGAGGCTAAAAAGTGCGGCAATTGTGACAGTGATGACTGTCGGAGAGAGTGTCGAAAGCTTATATCGAAACAGGTGAAGATGATTAAAGGCGGTCACTCTAATAGCATTAACCAGAATTCTGGGCCAACTTTTATAGTGAACAATAATTATTACGGATTCCGTGGCGGAAAGTTAACCAAATTGAAAGCACTGCCAAAAGGTAAGCCCAATCGATACCAATCTCTATCACACTATTACTTAAATTACACGAAATTAGTTTTATTATATAACTTAAAACAATTTTATTTGTACGTACATTTACTATAAGTAAATTTACATTTGAATTTGTGTTACCAAATTTAAAATTCTAGATATATTTTGTTGATAGGGTCGCGAGCGATTGACGTAAAAATGGATAAGGAACCGATCGCAACCAAAGATAGCTCCGACACCGCCGAGTCCGCAGATAATACAGCCAACGAAGCAGCAGAAAAAAGCGACGACTATCCCACTGAGAAACCCAGAATTCGGAAAACTAAACCAAAAAAGAAATCAAAATTCAATGATGACAGCAATGCGTCGGTTAGAGAAACATTAGACGCTACAACCACCACAACAGAAGTTGTTGTGCCAAAGAAGAGAAAACCGAAAAAAAGTTTAGAACCGGAATCGGATGAATCTCTCGGTCAACCAGTGGATAGAAGTGTGATCGAAGAAGACTCGGAATCAGTGACCGTTTGTACGCCTAATAATAAGCCGTCAAAGTCTAATAAGCGAGTATTTTATCGGCGATTAGAGAAAACCATTCAAGAGGATGAAGGGTTTGAGGGAGAAAGTGGATCTATTTCGAGAGGGGTTGCCTCTAATGAAGGCGTAACGCAAACGAAAAACAAAAAAACTAAAACTATATCGTCTGATAGCGGTAGCAGTGATGACAATAGTGAATCGACTGAAGCGAAAAGTTTTGCCTCGAATGAAGGCGGAACTCGAACTAAATCAAAAAAGACCAAAACAATAGTTACAGATGGCAGTGACGACAATAGTGAATCATCTGAAGCGAAAAATTTTGCCTCGAATGAAGGCGTATCTCGAAGTAAAACCAAAAGGACCAAAACAATAGTTACGGATAGCAGTGATGATAATAGTGAATCATCCGAAGGTATAGTTAGATCACCGAAAAAACCAGCCAAACCTGCGTCACCATCTTCTGGTAAAAGTAAAGCTAAGCATAAAGTGACAGTGATTACTGAGCAACGTTTCGGTGAGGAGGGAAAGAGGACGCGCACAACCTATTTATACGATGGTGACGAGTGGATTGTGGTCGATATCAATGGACAAGTTTCCGATGGGTATCCCAGTAAAGAGGATTTGAAGCTGCTTAACGATAAAATAGGTAATCCACAAAAGAATGACAAAGCGGTCGTCAATATTGAAGAGGTCGGCCAATAGTTTATATTAAATATTTTTGAAAATTAAATTTATTGTAACAAAACAGTAAAATAAATCTAATACTGTATTAACGAAAGAGAATTGTTTAATGCCGCATACTATTTTGATTTTGTTTTCCGATAGAACAATAAAAAAATATATTAAATTTTATTCGAATGGCTTAATAAATTGCATGATATATATTTTAGTGCGCCAATTGTTAAAAGTACTCATGTATTATAAAGAAAATTGTGTTATTATCAAATCTAAGTTATGTGTATATTTACAAATTATTAAAAATATACTATAATTTGATTAGTTGCCCATTAAGATAACGCTGTTCTACCATTACGTACGATAGCCCATCCTTTTCTGCCTCAGACAAGATTCTATTTATTTACTGAACTGTAAGAGTGAAGTCTATACTAAAAAATTTTTAAAAAATCATTAAACTTCTAAAATCGCGAAATATCACAACAATCGGTCAATCGAAGTATAGAGTACCCAATATATTTTTACACGCAATATTTTAATTAGAAAAAGCGAAAACAATTTAAGTTATCCAATAGAGCCAAACTTGACGAGATAAGACTCGACGAGATTGAACAGCAGCTGTAATTTCTCCAATCTTTTAGCGGTCTCGTTATCGAGCGGTTTCCCCTTTTCCGACTCAACAATCTCTTGCATTCTTTCCAACCATATTTTCGAGTGCTTTAGCAGCTCAGCTCCGATAAAGTTTTTACGCTTCAGTTCGAACTCTGCCTTCTTCTGTAACAGCAACGTGATTTCTGTGGTTAATTTCTTCGTGACGCCATTCATGTCTAGAAAAAACGAGGATCCGGTAAAATTATTTACAGAAAAAACAAGGATCCGGAAAAGCTATTCGGTTTGTTTAGTTGGCCGCGCTAACTATCATAAACTTACCTCTTGGATCGTTTTTAATTTGCTCTTTTAATTGTGCCATTTTGGCATTAATTAGTATATTAAATCGCTGTTCGTCGTTGATATCTTTCTCCGTTTTATCATCTTTGAGCGTTCGTAATGTGCCCGACAAAAGATCTTTAACGAAAAGTTTTGCACTTGAAGCGCCAGCGGGTGCGTTATCAGATTGCGCTGTGTATTTGATTATAGGAAAAACACAATTATTTAAATTAGTGCAACCAAATTGTTTGTGCGTTTTATTACTAACTATTATATTGTTCCGTAGAAAACAGAATCGTTAGAATTATGAGTAAAATGTTACCACATAACTGCATAGTTATTATTAAAGTTATTTAAATTTGAACGCCTAGTATGGCATTAAAAATGATTTATTCAATTATACCAATATATTAGTAGTGGTGTTGATTATATCCTTAACATTCCATATGTTTTCTCAATGTAAATATACTAACGGTAGTTTAATAAATTATGTTAATTTTTTACATAATTTTCTAAATACAGTAATTATATTGAAACCCATTTTGTTTGCTCGATTTGGTTTATGGCATTTTTTTGTATTACCGTACTTATATAAAGTTAGCAAGTTATTGAAAAATTTATTCAAAATCATTTTCAAATCAAATCCAAAATCAGAATAACAAAAATTTTCAAAAAATTGCAGATTATCTTGATTACCCTTTTGTCTAAGCGAATAACGTCATTGAATAACCATAATAAAAAAACTGGTAATCAATTATTAAAACTGTGTTTATTTTTTATATTTTCTGGCATTAAATTAGATTTTAATTTTTCTTGAAATAGCCGCAAGCTAATCAACTTTTTGATAACATCAATAATTTTAAATAAGTTTTATTTCATAAGCACAACTTGTTTTTCCGTAATCAAAAATAATGCTTAGTTTTAGCAGAAAATAAATATTTACTATACAGAGCCAAATGCGACATAAAATATTTCTAATTTCATTTTCCAAAATTATCAAGACACGTGAAATACAAACCAGAATTAGGAAAATGATGTGCGCGTTTTCACCGCAAATTACTCATGTGATCTTTGACTTTAATGGCACTTTAGTAAATACAGAACAAATAGTGTCTCAAGCAATCAATGATTTTGCTCAAAGCGTGGGAAAACAATCGTTATTAACAGCAGAAATTGAGACGAGGCTATTGGGAGTTCACTTTAAAAATAGAGTGGAACAGATAATAAAAGAGCTTGAATTAGACACCGATTTTAACGAATGCGTTTCTGAAATTATGAAACTAATACTGAAACATATCGATCAATTATCTCTTATGCCTGGCATTCAAGAAGCTGTCGACTATTTTGACCGAAACAATATTCCGATGGCAATTGCGAGTTCGAATAAACTCGATTTGATTAAGCAAACTATTGGACGAATTGATGATCAACTTTTCAACATATTCCGCCATGTAGTGGGAGGTGACGATGAAGAGGTAACCCATGATAAGCCAAATCCCGATGTGTTTATTGTAGCGGCGCGAAGATTTTCGCCGATGCCTGACAGTATGGATCGGGTGTTAGTGTTTGAGGATAA
>JAQIXJ010002009.1:0-17505 GCA_034700185.1 Phthiracarus laevigatus | reverse complement strand
TTTAAAGCCCAAAACCATTTAAGTGGTTTTTAAGCTACTATATATTCAATTTGGTAAATATTTTTTGGTCATATTAGCCAACGCATTAATGTGTAATAATGCACACCACACAAAAAAAGTCAAATGAAAGAAAGTATATATAGTTGAAGTTGAGTGTGATAGCTTAAAAATATTTTAATAGTTGATTTTTATTAGAGATATAGATATAGAATTTATATCAATATCTTTACTATCTATATTATAGATCAGGGTGTCTCAGAGGGGAGGGTCTGGATGGGGTATACCACCATGAAAATCTGAAGTCACAAAATTGCAATTTTTGGCCGAAAAACAAAAAGTTGTCGCTAAAGTCCGATGAGTTTGACACCCCTTGATTTTTGGAAAAATCCGAAATGAGACCCCATCCAGACCATGAAAGTCTGGGACACTCTGTTGTAGATAGAAAATAAAAAGTATTTTTTATATTATTAACTAGCTGACCAGGAAATTTGTAATATGCAACTTGACCTAAGTTTTAATAGTTTAATTGTACTTTAACATTACACATTAAAACTCAATATTTATTTTCAGTTTTAAAAACAACTTATCAAAACATATCATTCTTTTTCGGTATCAATTATTCCTTTTTTCTCATTAACCCGTTATACCGTATTCTTTAGTTAATAAAGCCAGCATAACTTTTCATATTGTTTATTTTACACGTTATATATTGTTGAATCTCAAATATATTATTGTTCTTTTTTTAGTAAAAACATTTTGATCTATTGTTAGATAATATAGATGAATATAGTACCCGTATATTAAAATATAGAAGAACGTGAAACACAGAGATGACTCTTTTAAATATAAGAAATAGTTAAACAAAATACTTTTAAACAATTCAAATCAACAATTAAATTATTTATTTGCATAATACATACGCAAAACAGTTTTAAATTATTAAATTAACGTTAAATCATTTTCATTGTTGAGTACAGAGTGTAATAGAGAAATAAAGGAAAAAGTATTTTTAACAGACTGCTAAATTGAGATTTATGAATTTGGGTATTCTGTCTGAGCAATATTTAATTTTAATCAAAGGATGTTGATAGTCAAAATAGGCATAGAAAGAGTCAAAAATGGTCACATTTGGGTCAAAAATCGGGTAAAAACGATCAAAAAACAGGTCAAAATGGTCAAGTTTATAGTCAAAATTTGCAATAATATGGGAATATATCTAAAATTTAAGTAAAAAATTTAGTGACAACTGCCGCTATTAAGCTGTAATTAAAGTATTTTTAGGTTCAACGTGGTTATAATATGGTAAAAATTGACAAAATATAAGGCCACAAAATGGGGAGGAATTTTCATTGGCATCTGCAGCGATCATATTCTGTATAATTTAAAATAGAATTTCCAATTAAAATAATGTAAAATATTGGTAGCGAGTGGACGAAGTAAACGAACAACAATATACTAACTGAAAATAACTTTACAAAGTCAGATACTATGAACGTATCGATCTTGTTTTAAATTATAATTAGTCACTCACTAAGTAAACTCCATCTTAGGCTATATTTTAATAAAATTTTAGTGATAAGTTATTAATTTAATTAGTGGTAATTAAAAAATTGGGTGATCATCTCTCATAATCTATATATCAAATAACACCGCAAAATACTGTATCAACTAAACGTTATTTACTTTATTGTTTGTGATTGTCATTAGTATTGCCTGTTTGCCTGTCAAATATTGCCTGTTTTTAAATAAATTGTTCACATCAATTGTGCAATTATAGATTACCTCGCCGTTATGTGTGTTATGGCACAAAAAAATTAAACTAATTTAAAATTAAGTATTTCCATAATCGCAAAATACACGTTATTCAATTTCTGTCAACAGCATTCTGTCTGTCAAAAAAGTTCGGGGGAAAATTAATGATTATGGTCTATAGTACAAAAGTTTTCTCTTATTATTCGCACTTCTTTATATTAGTTTAATTTTATACCCAAAAAAAATTATCAACAAAATATAAATCTATCTCTATTATATATCTGACAAAAATTATAGATTATTTGTTAGCGTAAGTCTTTAGGAAAGCATTACCAGAATCGTAAGAGAGTTAAGGAACACTATTGTAACTAATCTAACAAAAGCCTTATAGCGAGAAAAAACATGTTATATTATATCACTGGGAAACTAGAGGCCTAACAATGTTTACATAAGACGAGATAAAACGAAAACTGTGTGATCGCTTTGTTTTATCTCGAGTGCTACATCCAAAAAAACGTGTGCAATAAAGCGCTATCCACTTATTAAGGTATCATAACACTGGAAGATATTTATTTTATAACTGAACAGCATATCTTGATGTCTTTTGCTCTTCAAAAATATTGCGATAAAATTAAGCTTTTTGTTTGTTAGAAAAATGTATTTGCTTAATGGGTTAAATGCATAGTTAATTCGTTTGAAAAAATGCGAAATATTTCGTCACCATTTCCTACGAAACTGTAGTAAATTATATAACAAAAACCGTTTCGTATCTTACTTCAATTGACAGTTGATTTTATTGAATCATTTCATGAGTCGATTCCAACGAAATCTTAGTTTAGTCAAATCTTAGTATAATTAATTAAAGCAATGCAAAGTATTTAAGAAATTCTTTTATTTTTAAATTCCATCTTTTTAATTTAATATTGAGTCTCTTTTGGAAATTCAATGCTCTGTTCATTGATCAATGCGCTATCATATAACAACGATTAAGTTCTGGCTAAAGTTTTTTTTGTTTAAGCAAACAAAAAAAATAAAATCGCAAATCAAATTATTGTGTACAAGAGATAGATGAATATGTTTGTGCCTGCGATGACATGTTGTGCACAATTTTACTTTTCGTGGAACGCGTGGTCGTCGTTTAAATTCAAAAAATCGTTTCACGAAAAATAACTAATTTACAAAATGGTTTTTTTTCGTAGTATTTTTAGAAAAATCTTTGCGATGAATACTTATTTTTTCGTAAACAACGCTTATTTATATATCATATCAATCAAAGAATAAATTATTAGGAATAAATTTAATTCGATTATCAAGCATTCTTATGCTAAAAATATGCGATTCATTTTTCTTGGATGAGTCGATGAACGCTTAAAGAAAAACAAGTTTTAATTTCGAATGCTAAACCCTCTTTAATTCTCGTATTAATTTAATATAAAACGAAATCTCCAAATTTTTAATCTAGTTAAAGTGATATAATACGGAATGTGAGCGAAACCCACGCAACACTAAATGGCTAGATTAACAATGTCTTCAGTAACTCAATTAGTAGTAAACTTAGGGATTAAATACTTTTATATCAAAATCTTTCTGCTAAGTTAGTTAACTATAGACTGAGATATCTAACTCAATACCACTTAATTTCCAAATTCATCCCAATATTTCAAATGCTTCAATGTTATGGTCAAACCGAATAAATGTCACTTTACTTCAAAGTCTAGTTTAAATATCTATAGTAATTAGTCAATTAATGATAAAAAATTTGTTTTAGAAAAGAAATTTTTTCTTATTGAAAGCACAATAATTTCCCAGTTTTAATTTAACAAAAACTTACTTCAAATGCAGCAAAGGTTTTTTTATTTTTCGATTGGGAGACAATCTGTCACCTTATAATAAAGTATTGATTAATTTTAGTCATAAGCATCAACGTATACGAAATATTATCTTTTTACTTATTGACGCTAATTCATGCCATAAAATAACTATACTATTGTCAGCGGTGGATATTGCGGGTTTGCTTTGATTTTGAGAATAAAAAAAATACTAAAAAGGACAATACTTCTGAAGTGAGCTCATAAAACACAAGCAAACTCAAGCACACGTACAAACATAAGGCGCGTCACACAAAGCAAACTCTCAAGCAGAAGGGTTACGCCTTCTACGAAACCGTGTGTCTAATCGTATATAAAAGTTTTGTATGCCTCGAATTTTTCGCAAAACCTTAACGTAAACTTTGGTAAAACTTTTTGCTTCTGTTCGCCTGTTATTTATCCCTACAATTTTGCCGAGATTTTTGTGTTTCTTTTTCCTAAAAAATAAGTAATGATTAACAATTGTCAAATGATTTCTTCTGTGTCGATTCTCGTGGCCACGCTTATAGTCATTAATCATTTCGCATATTCGGATCAGTCGAAAACAAAGTCTGATAAATATTCTGGGGACAATATTCTAAGGTAAGCGGTATTAAAGTTCTTATGGTTATTAACTACTTTTAATGGAGTTATATTTATAAGATTAAAATGTTAGGAAATAAGTTAACTATTTTTGTTTATTAAGTAAAACGTTTAGTATAAATGAATAGAAAGTGAATTGTAGGAACGAAAATATATTTATTATACTTAATCGTTTTATTTTACTAATAAAAATAGTTTTTTATAAATATATATATACCGTTTATACTTATTTTCTAAATATCTTTAGTTAAATATACTATCTGTTAAGTAAAATGAATAATTGTTTAAATTAATCAAAACTAAAGTTTAATTTGCTTTTATTTAACTGTTTAAATTGAAATTATTTTACTTTGCTTGCAAAAAGAGTTTACAACAAAGGCAATGAGAGATTGAAAATGATTCCATTAAATCGTTATGGAAGTGACGATGAATTATTGCGTGACATTGGTATAAGTGAACTACCGTTTAAGTACCAGTTTACACATGTATCTAAAGGCCCATATCTGGACACTATGGGTGGTGGATCGATTGGCTTCGCTAGAAAACGGAGGTAAACGTTATTTTACTCGAAACCCAGAAGTAAAATTATGACTTTGGTAGAACTATTCCGTTTATTATATGTGCTGTATTTTGCTTATTGAGTATTTTTTAGTTAAATAGAAATTACTAATGCAAAGCATATTTATTCGCATCTATTTTGTTAATAAATGATCGCATAAAGCAAAAGTAAACTAAAACTAAATGATCTAAATTATGTTTGTTCCCGGAATTGAGTAATAGTTTGTATCCAAAAGGTGAGTAATTACTAATTATGATACTTTTCCTATTTATGATAAATTTACTAGTCTAGAACAACACATTACAGTGTTAAATGCTAAGCTAAAAGACTTTGTTTTTGTAAAATATAGACAATTTATTGTTAAAAAAATAGTTAAATGATATTATAAATCCTTAAAGATAAAGAATTAACTTTTAGAAATTAATTGGCCTGAGACTAGAGGGTTGTTTTTTATTCTGAATCTTTCTTACGCAACATGGAGGCTATTGTTGAATTATGTTCAAAGAACGAATAGTGTTATGCTTTAGTTTACTTTCACAACTTATTTTCTACTGGTTTTGAAAAGTTTTGACTAAAAGGAACCCTTAGGTGTTGAAACATTTTGTTTTATAGAAAAAATAAATATGTTATCAGAGAAATTTTATTTTATTTAACTTCGCAAATGTCCAGATAAAGGATTTGTCAATCGTTGTCAGTAAATAAAACCATGTAAAAATTCGCGTGTTAATGCAAGCTTAGCGCATAGGTATTCCAGTTCATTTCTGTAAGTTTATAGATTTCATTAATACGAGAAATTTAGGCCTCAGGACATTGTTAAAAATAAAAGTATTGTGAAATGTTTGTGTAGACGCAAACTGCGAGTCAACCCATTTCTAAATCATTTTTTTTGTAAAATGTTTTAAAAAATTTACAAAAATTTTATTAAACATTTTACTGCCTCTCATATCCAACTGATTGAAAGTTTTTGTCGTTATATTAAAAGACCATTAGAAATTTTATATTATGGAGATTTGACTGTAAATTTCAAATAATAAAATATAAATTAATTTTATAGTTTTTGTTTTCCAGTATTTTCCCATTTTCTTCCCCCATTTCATACCCTTTCATGTGAAAAGAGTTAACAGACTACAGTTAACTGTCAGCACAAAGTAAAATTAGCATTTCTAATTTATATGAGTAAACGCGTCAACAATACTGACGGGGAGGGCCGTACACCTTTATAATTAAAATTAAAAAACTGTAGTCAACTGAATAAAATAACGATAATAAATATTGGCAATAATAGGTATTTTTAAAAAAATCATTAAACAAATAAATATCTAAGTTTTAAAAATATCTAAGAAAACTTAAATATTGTTTGTCAAAACAAACTAAACACGCGATCAAAACAATGTGTAAAAATACAGTTTTAGAAAGTAATGCAAAAAGTTATGCATTAAGAACCAACAAAACCTATATTATATTAACGATCGTTTTTTTTTGTTATTTGCTTGCATTGTTATATGCAATTTAAATCTATATTTGCAAATTACGCGATTGTGAGCTGTATGAAAATCCTTACTTATTTATTAATTGTAAAGTAGGTTTGTGTTTAAATACGGTCTTATCAATTATAAATTGTTGAATCTGATTTTATATCCGTTTCCATAATAAAGCTTTATTACGCTTAAAAATTAAAAACAAAATAAATGATTATACAGCCTGTATTTATAGCTCAAAAAGGCTTTATGAAAATAAAAAGCTAATGACAAGAAATATATAAACTTAGTATAAATGTCCAGTTGGCGTGAGCTGAGAGAAATGAAATTTCTAGAATATCAATAAATGAATCGTAGATAATAATGATCCAAGCGTAGGGTCGGAAATTTATTTTTGATATATTTATAACTTTTTATAAACGACAACATAGCGTTTTATAAGTCATAATAGGTTACAGTCAAATTAAGTTAGGTAATACAGTGAAAGATAGCCCACAAGTGTTTGCGATTTTCGGCGCTAAAAATATCTTTGTTTGTTAATAAGTAATTAATATTTAACGGGATTTTAAACGAAATAATATCTAACTTTTTGTGTTTCAATTATTAATATTAATTAAAATTTCATTTAAATCAGTATGTTTTTAAGAAAACAATAATTATATTAACCCGAAAAGTTTGCACTTTTTAATTGTAACCTAATTTGACTGTAACCTATTATGACTTGTTAATATGTATAGTTAAGCAACATTATTTGACAGTAACCTATTATGACTTGTTACTATAGTTAAGCAACGTTTCGGCACTCATCTTAAAGATTATTAAAAATTATCGTGTTTCCCATTTGATTAATTTGTAAATTATGGAAATAAAAATCGCTAGTTAACCATTGATATTAAAATACATTATTTATTTCCTACACATTTTAATTATTAACCTGGCATTTTAGTATATTTTTTCATTATATAACATTTAGCTTGGATGCAATGAGTGGATTAACATTTGGTTCGCCAGCTAAACGAAACTTCGATGAGATCGATAACGCAGGTTTCGGCGGTTTTGTTAAGAAAAATTTCGACGAAATCGATCGGTCAGGATTCAACGGGTTTGTGAAGCGAAATTTCGACGAAATCGATCGATCCGGTTTTGGCGGGTTTGTCCGTAAAAGGCGTGGCGTTAATTATTAGCTTTAATGGGAGCATAAAGTTGTTTAAAAATTATGAGTGTTTGCCAAAAACATTGAATAATTATTTTACAAAAAAAATAATAGTTCAAATTAAATAAATGTATGTTTTTTAGAACAAAAGACAAAATATTTGCTAATCTTTTTGGCAAAAACTTTGTATCATTATTACAGATCTTTGAATGAATTTATAAAATTGTTGTGTTTTAATAATATATATTATTAAATTTTATATATAAATATCTATATAGTTTTAAAGAATATATCGTGTAATCTTCTAAAATTGACAAATTATAAATTGAATATATATTTAAAATATCTAGATTTTATCGTAGTTTTATAGACTTGGCTATCAGCTAATGTGTGAATTTATTTACCTGATACATGCTATTAGACTTTAATATATTTTTGAAATATTAAAAAAAATAAGAAATTGTTTTAAAATCATATTTTATTTAAATTAATTTTAGTCGATAAAGTCAGTTGTGCTTAAATTAGTATGTCTTATTGAATTGGTTATAGATTAAGAGGATTGTTGCAAGTAATAAAACGGATGTTAATAGTTAATAAAATCTGATAAAAAATTATTTTGCATTAAAGAGACTTAATATTGTTAATATATGGAATTATATTTGATGAGGAAAGGGTTTACATTTACTTCAAATGTTTTCTTCCATAAAAAGAGATAATTGAATCATTGAAAATAATCAAATGATTTATTATTGATTTAGTTCAATTTACAAAAAAAAAAGAAATGCGCTGGAATTATAATGTAATTATTTAATTTAAATAACTAGCAACCTTCAATGTGTAATAAAGTGTGATATACAACTTGAATTTAGTTTTTAATTTTTTGTGTCTTTAATAAAACACTTAATTACCTCATATTTTCTATTTATGAACAATTTATTATTCCTTTCTTCTCATTAACTCGTCATAGCTGTTTGAAGCCAACATAACTTTTCACGTTTTTTTATCTTACCCGTTATATATTCTTTTTGATTGTTAGAGCAGAGATGTGTTATTATTTCGACCAGTACTCTGGTCCTTCTCAACACTTAGTGAATATACTATATAAGTTGGTCAAAACTTTACGAAACTTTTATGTAACATTACACTTAGTGCCATATGGTTTTTTCAGCTTGTTTTTTAAGTAGAAACGCGTGAATATTTGAGAAAATCTTTATTTATTTGTTTCTTAATTGGTAATAACTTTACATCATTCTTAGGAAATATTAACACATCCCTGTTTTAACAATCAAAAAGAATAATTTAACTCAGAGATATAAAACAAAATGTCTAAAAAAGATACCGTTATATATTATTGAATAATACACGTATTTCTTACGTATGCTCTTTTTTAGTTAAAAATACTTTGAGGGTAGAATATGTTTGGTAATATCGGTGAAACTTTTTTATTTAAATAAAGTAGGAAAACTTGACACTGAGATAATTCTTTTAAATATAAAAAATATTTAAGCAAACTATTTTATATAAACATTATAACTCAAATCAACATCAGAATAAGGATTTTGGATTTAAGTCTGGCGGTCTGTCCGTAACATCCAAAAAGTCCCGTTTGCTTAAATTAATAAAAGGATTTTTTTCGTCATTTCAATAAAGGAATTTCGCTAACTTCTTGTTTTAATATAGATACATTTACTGTGAAAATAATCAAAATTATGTCAAAAATGAGTCATAAAAAGTCAAAAATGATCGAATTTAGGGTCGAGAGTTCTTAATTTTTTAATAATCAAATGGAATTTATAAGACATACACGGCTAAAATAGGGTCAAAATTGGTCAATATTAGTAAAAAATATTTTAAAACATCTAACAATGGACAAAATCGAGTTAAAATAGAAAAAAATATGGTCGGGAGCTACCATTTTTAGCTCACTTTTTAGAAAAAGGAGAGCTTATGCATTTGACCATGTCCGTCTATCCGTCTGTCCGTCCGTCCGTCTGTATGTTCGCAGTCTTATATTAATTGACATTTTCCACTTGATTTAACTATTAAGTTTTTTACATAAGTAAACCTTAACCAATGAAAAAGTGAGCTCTCTATGAATGTGTCATTCTTGTTTTGTAGTAAATAGATCAAAATTTGGTAAAATCGTGTCAAAAAATCAAAATTCTGGCAAATAGTTTCCAAATTAAAAGTAAATCGCGAAAATTTAACAAATTTAACATACAATAATAGTTGCGAGCGAAAGAAAAAGTGAGCATCTATTTACTATGTAAATATTTCATTGCAAAGTCTGATATTATGCCTGTTTCGATGTTGTTTATTTTATTAATTTAATCAAAGTATTGATCCAAATCTTAATTCGATATTTTTTATAAGGCACATAAAATTTATATACAAACACAGTCAAATGAAAAATATTTATTTGAAATCACATTTTCAAAACAACTTTTTATTAATAAAGAGGCTTTTTTGAAATATTGATATATGTTATAGAGAGGAGTATATTTATCGCGTTTGATTATAAGATTTCATTTGCAAATATTTTAATATTTTTATTTAAATTTAAAGTTTTGAAAATATTAATAGGAAACGAATCAATATTTTTGATTTCTAAACGTAAATTATTTTCTTTATAATAATCATCAATTATTTTTGAAATATCATAATTTAAAATAATCACAACCATTTGATAAGTATTTTCGTGAACTAATAAAAAATCAAATTGGTTTTCATTCATAAATTTAATGAATTCATCGATAAACTCTTTCGTTGATTCCATAACATAGCATCGAATTTGTTTTGGATTTTCATCTAATTCTTTAGTTGAACTCTCCACAAAAAGTTTAATGCCATGAAAAGAGACACAAGTAATGAATGCGTTTGTGATTACATTAATAATATCCGGAAACATTAAAGTCAATTTTATCGTTGATCGTAAATGTAGCATTTTTCCTTAACAATTGTATTAATTCATAATCATTTCCTCTAATATTTAGATTTGACATACATATCCCTTCAATGCAGAAATGACTGGGGTAATACACAAAAAAGCAATTTAATATTGATTTCAATGGCGTCCCAATTAACCATAAATTATCGCTACCAGAACAATGATTCTTAATACCATAATTAAATAAAAAACAAAATTCATTTGTTGATTTAGCTACCATCAATGGCTCATAACGTGTGCCATAAATATCCACAAATTTATTCGCGTTGTTGTTTATTTTAACAAATATTAATGACGCAGTAGTTTGCCCGCACGCATATATATCTCCGTCACATGTTAGGATAAAACTGTCTTTATCGGTACAAATAACATTAATGATTGGTTTATCACAAAATAATTCTCTACTGACTAAAGTGGGAGCTTTTTTATCTTCATTATCTCCCAGTCCTAACTGACCTTTATCATTACAACCCCAACAATATATGAAGCCATCTATTGTTAGAGCCATTGAATGTTCACGGCCAGTAGAAATATCGCATATAATTGATTTATTTAATGCACTAATTTTTATTGGGTTGAAATAATCACTGTCTTGATTATTCGTTCTAAAATGATAGTTATATTTGTCTCCATAATCGCACTCACTCACAATTCCACGATAAAATTTATCGCCCCAAAAGAAAATCTCGCCAAAATTTGTTAACGCAGTTGTATGCTTGAATCCAATACACATTTTAATATATTTAATATTATTACAATCATTCACAACGACAGGATCTTCTATAGGGGCTTCATTGAAGTAATTACTCTCCCATGAATATATGGACCCACTATCTGTTAATACGCGCACAGTTGGCTCATCATCTTCAAAGTGAAAAGAGTCTTTAATATCAATGACCTCAGTATTATCTAGAATGTTTATTTCTTGTAGATGCATGTTCTTGCTATCATATTTATAAAACATATTTGATTTTGTAGTAGTAAAATAAATGTATTTAAATGTGAAATAAATAAGTTTTAAATCTTTTAACAAATAATAAATTTCATCATATATTGAAATATAGCGATTTAATAAGTTAGTATAATCTAGATTTTCGCGTATAGTTAGCCTAGAAGTAATAAAATCGATGTCATCGTTATGTTTCAAACTTATTTTTTTTGTATACTTCATCGCTTAAGAATTCAATCAATCGATAATTTGCAATACTCATTAAGATTACAATAATATCACAGTTCTTTTCATATAGAAATTTAATTCTATATTATGTTTAGAAAACGATTTGATTAATTGATTAATCTCATCATTATTTAAATGAAGTTGAAAACACATTAATCCTTTCTTTTTTAAATAACTATCTAATTCTTCAAATGATTTAAAGTCATTCAGACAATTATCATTTAGATTACAAATCTCGAATAATGAGCCAAACAATACAGTGTTGTTTATAGCAAAATCAAACATTTCCCAATTAATTGATACCTCACTGATACATAGCTGTATTCGAAAGAATTGATTTAATAAAGTATTTCCAATGCAATCATTTTTCAGCCATTTATAATACAAGTCTTCAATTAAATGCGATCTTTTTACATCGTTAATATTCATACAATAATCAATTGTATGATTTATTATATCAATAGTATTTGGTCTGTCGTCTGGATTATTAGTCAGTACTTTCATTAGTTTACAAAATTTACTTTCTATTAAATCTTTAAATATCCGATAATCGACATTATTCTCTGTAATATTACAATAATCCTCAATTTTAAATGATTCATTTGTGACTGAGATTACAATATCATTTGTTCTGTAAATATTAAAGAAAATGCTTCAGTGAAACGGGCATTAAGTTTTATAAGAATTATTTAATTTACTTATAAAAAATAATTTATGAAAATCATGTAAAAATTATAGGACATACGTATTTGTACTCAAAAGAAATATTTTCGACATCACAACACCAACGCTATAAATATCTGACTTTTCATTATATTCTCTTCCGTTCAATACTTCTGGTGCTATATATTCAGGTGTTCCTATGCCTGATGTGTGTGTCATTGTGTTTCTATTGTGTTGCGTAGTTATTCCAAAATCACATATTTTTATGAATTTAGAATTATTTGAATGTTGTTTGATAAGAATATTTGAAGGTTTTATGTCTCTATGAATGAGGAGGTTTTTGTGTATGAAGATAGTTGACGCCATCTATTATTTCTAAAAATATATTAAAAGCAATATGAAAGCCAAACGGTATCAATCCATTTATCTCTGTCTGCGCTAATTCCACATTTATATCGTCCATTAATTTCTCTAATGTTGTATCGCATAATTCCATTTGAATAAATAATGTATTATTTGTTGTTAATTTAAAAACTTTAGAATATTTTGGGCTTGCAATTGAGTCACTTTCGTCATACATAAAGTCATACTTATACTCCACATCTTCAATCCACGCGCACTTAAATCGGACAAGAAATCCATTTTTAAGTGATTCCCAGATTTTAATTTCATTTAGATATGTATTCATATCGTAATTAATTTTATCTATTAAATAAAATTTCTTATATAAATTCAAAAAATGTAAACCACTTACCTATTATTCTAACTTTTTTCATAGCATAATCAATTTGATCACATCTGCTTTGAACCTTATAGACCACACCATACCCACCTTTACCTAGTATTGATTTTTCAGTGAAATCTCTGTCAAACCTTCCATTTTGTAAGTAATAATCTATACTCAAACAATTAAGATAAGACAACTTATATTTTTCGTTGAGCTTATTAAATGATTCTTCATGTTCCTCAGAGATATCATTAGAAAGGTTATACTTTTTATTTATTAAAAGCTCAAATATTTCGGTGATTAATTTAATTTTTCTCTCGTATTTATTCTCAATTTCAGTCACTGCTGACCAAATTAATGAATGAATAAACAAAATACCGTTGCTCTCCATATAAATAATAAATACTATAAACTTAAGTCAATTCACTGCTGGTTTGATACACATCACTCAGTATTCTATTCTGTAATGAACAAAAACTTAGAATTAGATAAATACCTATGACGTAAATAACCTTTGATAAGTTTTAATAAGCTGAGCTATCATATCTCAAGTGTTTTATTCAATTAAATGAGTTGTTTCAGTAGTTCTATCTATTAAAAATTTAGTAATAAATAGTGCATTTAAGAGAAAATAAACACAAACCCAATAATTAACTTAGAATTGTAATTGATTTTAAAGTTATTACTAAAGTTCTTGAGCTCTGACTCATTTAAGGTCAAATTTCATGAAATTTTAGTAATATTTAATTTTATAATAGTAGTTTCTAACATAATAGTAGTTTGTAAAACCAAAATTTCAAAATTTTTCGAAAAAAATGATTATGTTAAGGTTATATAATTAATCTAATTTTAAGAGAATAACGAATTAATATTTTTATATGTTAAAACTTAGCTCACAAGTATATACATAAAAGAATTCACTTGCAGATAGCGAATGGAGAGCTCGAATGGAGATCAAATAGGGGGTTTCGAGGTGGTGGGACCTCTCATAAAAAAATGCGGATGGAAAAACTAATTCGATAGGATCATAAGCGCCCCTCCTGAAATTCCACCAACTCGACACCTACATCAATGGACGCAGCTCAAAAAAGGAATTCAAAAAGGGGGTTTCCATGTGGCAAGTGCTCCTTTGATCAGGAGGGTTAAAAAATAATTTTAAAATACCCTTCAACACCTATATCATTCGACTGATCTAAAAACAGAGTTAAGTGAGAGGTCACTCGATGGGATAGGTAAATAGACTTAAATATTTCTGCATTTATTATCCAGGAAACAAGACTTCTAAGTCTTTGCAGATAAACAACTCTTTTGAGTTGGTTAGAATCCTAATCCATTTTATCAAAACGTGCACCATATACGCCCACCGAAGGTTGGCCTAATTTTTGGTTGTTTTATAATATGTGATTGCGCAAAAACGTTGTAAAAATTAAACTTTTAATCATACATTTTTTGTCTATTCCTATTAATGCATATAAATGTTCTACATAGCCACGCCCCACCATTCCAGTTTGCTTACATTTCAATGCATTGATAGGAATAGACAAAAAATGTATGCTTTTAATGTGCTAACGACTAAGAATTCGTGCATAATATTTCTGGTTTAGAATTTATATACAAAATATAAATAAATATATAATTTTAATTAATTTTACAAATGGGCTGAAAACTAAAATTAAATTACGCTATCGGTGTCAATTCAAAAGATCATATTTTTAAAATGGACTTTAAATTAGAATTAATAATCCATGAGTTTAAATATGTATTAAATGTTTTAAAGTAATGCGTATGACTTTGACTTCGGTTTTAGGCAGAGAACAGCTCGAATTGCTTCGTCAAATACATTTTTCAGTCCTTTTTGAGTTAACGCCGAACACTCCTGATATTTCGTGCCTTTTATATCCTTAGATATAAGTAATTGAAGACAATCGTCTATCTTTTAACTTTTCAATGGTTTACGTATGATCGCTCAAATCGAGTTTTGTTACCACGAGAAGGACAATGGTGACTGATTTCGGGATACCACTTAGAAAACAAAGTTTATTCGTAAATAACGAAAATTATTTCTAATTTCGTAAGTTAATTATGTTTCACTATCCTGGTGACACCCTTTCTTCCATCAGTTAAATATTTGTTGATTAATTGGGCCAAATGTTTCAACTTATAAGATGTATTAATGTCGTTTAACCTGTCATAACAGTTATCCATTATTTGTTTCGCATAATCTTTAAAAATCAATGGGCACGGGTGGAGCATATTGAAACCGTTTGCATCGTTAGCTGTGTCGGCATTAGATAGTTTTTGTTTATCACTGTTATCAACTCTAGATATTCGATCGTAAGACTAATTGTCTGCGTTAAAAACAGAATAAAACAAATAACGCCGAGTTCGAACTTTAATTTTTTTAGCCACGTTTCCGACGAATCTTTTTTATATATTATTCATGTTTAAAGCCGTAAAATGCGCAATTAATTGTTTAAATGTTTCGTAATTCATTAAAAAAGTAGACATAATTTGTTTATTAAGCCCTGATTATTAAGGCACACACAAGAAAAGTTGTTTTTTCACTATTTTGCGTTTAAAAGTAATATAACAGAAAATTCCAAGGTAGAACTTTTTTTTACTCATGTAAATGTGTACATTTTAATTTTATTTTTTAGAAAATCTAATCAAGTGTTTTCACGTTTTTGAGTAATCTTTTGAAAAATGTATAGCTCAGCAAATAATTTCTACTACACTGTTATGCGCACGCAATATATTAGAGACATAAAGTTTTATATTATTTGAACCGACCATTGGACAAACTAATGAATTATAAAAATTTTTTGTCAAGAATTTGATAATATTAAATTTAATTTGCATAAAAATATTTAATCTAGAAATATGTAAAATGCAGTTAAACATCGTTAACTTGTATTTCAAAATCTTTTAATATTATTTTTCAATAATTTTCCTATCAATCTCGATATGTGCACTTAAGTCGTAAGTGTTGAAGTGAATAATAATGACTAGTTTTTGCTATGCTAATATGCATTCGATTTTAATCACCAATACTTGAATATTGCTTACATATCTCACATTTATTTTCATACAATATACTACCGTTTTTGGTTATGAGTGCTCTAAGCAACCTGTAATCAAAGAAAAATTTATCAAATATAGAGGCAATAAATTTATTCCTTTTTTTATCTTATGCTGAACTGCAAAAATATTCATTCTCGTAAATATTTATGCAAATGCCATCATAAATACTAACCGTAAGATTGTGAGCATAGTGACGTTAACGTTTACTTTTCTGTTTCGTTAAAAAAAGTTTTTGCTATGCTGTTAATGCATATTAATAAAACAATACATATATAATTCAATTTTGAGGTTTTTGGTGAAATTCGTGGCAAAATGTTATGTAAAAATATTTTGTGTATTGCTTTTTCGTTAATCATTATATTGAATATTGTTGAAAGCGATAATACCATTAATAATGAAGATAATGACATTATATGCCCTATTTCTGAATGTGAGGATAACAGTGCAACAATCATCGATACATTTAAGAATACTCATAATGAAGGCATTGATACTCAATCAGTTGATATTAATCAAAAGAGAATGATTGAAACTCTCGATCGTTTAGTATATTTGAGAAATTTGATGACTAAGTTTTATTTATCCAACATAACAACTTTAAACAAAGCTATTAAAATTGCGTTGAACGCTAAATTGTCAGAAAAGTGTAGGAAATCAATAGAAGTATCAATAAATGAGTATAAAAATAAAAAACTATGGCCATTCAGCTGTAAGCTCAAAACAATATTAATATTTTTTCTGATACATAATATTTAAAATTAGTTATAAGTAATGATTATTAAATATAATAATTTAAGCTAATTATGTAAAAAAATAAAAGTAATAAATATATTAAGGTCTTGGGTAACTCTATTTTGTTATTTTGAGATTTTTAAGTTTCCTTTAATCTTTCAAGTTATGGATATTCCTGACTATTTAAAGGTTCCCTAATTGCTTGGGGTTAAAAAATTCTTTTAAGGATTTTGGCTAATAATTTAGCTAGATAATTTGAGCAAAGCTGTTAACGACATAAGCTAACATTGTTTTCGAACAGATCTATACTAACAAAAATTACTTTTAAAGCCCAAACATTGGGATAAATATAATAAAATTATTCTTTATTTTAATAGTTATTGATTCGAGTGGTAAATTGCCGAACGAGTTACTGTCAATCGAGTTTTCTAATTTTGGTGATTATGATCGGTGTCTTAATATTAAAAGTCCTTCGATTGACGAAAATGGCTTTATATTTACTGGAAAGTATTGTTTGTTAGAATTAAAAATTGCAAATGATTCCATTAACAATACTGGCAATTTTTACACATTTGCTAAAAGTTTGATTGAATATTACGACATAATCACTATTCCACCGTTCGCTAAAACATCAGTTTATTGGGGTATTTGCGTGCCATCGCAGTGTCAACAAAATGAAATCCAAATTGCTATAAATAAAGGCAAGTAATACAATGTATGCATTTTATAAATATTAAATTAATTACTTCATACTTTGGTTTTATACTAGTATTCAAAGCTATCAAT
>JAQIXJ010002008.1:0-17505 GCA_034700185.1 Phthiracarus laevigatus | reverse complement strand
AATTCAAGAAAGCGGTGGTCAACAGACTTTATCGTTGTGCAGGCATTTAGAGGCTTATCATAAAAAGCTTGCGAAAAATCAAGAAAACTTAACGTTTAACATTAAGTGTTATAATAATAATTTAATACCAAAAACGTTACGCTTCAAAACAATCGATAACACATTTAATTCAAAAAGAATAAGTATTAAATATAGTTTACAATTGCTTAAATTAAGAATTAATAACTGTAAGTCAAAAATTAATTTTTTGAATCATAAAATTAATAATTTATATTCAATTATATATGATAATGTGTCACAAAATGTGTATCTAAAAATCAAAACTGAATTAACTAAACGAGCAAATTATGTAACTATAACTTTACGAAAAAAACTTTTTCAAAAATTTAAATTATTGGAAAGTGCTTTTAATAATGATAATAAATGTAAAAATGTTTTTGACTCAGAATGGGTTATTAACTTATCCAATAGAAATTTAACAAATGACGAGCTGTATGTTTTAAAATTAGGTCCGAAATTTCAAATAACTCCAAATAAAATTCCATCTCAACAAATTTTGAGCAGTTTAGAAACAGCTTTCACTTTATATAACGAGAAAGAAAATATTAAATGCGATATCCGAAATAGAGTTGAGTGCGCTTTAAAAACTGCTAAAAAAATTAAAAGCAATCTAGGATATAAACATTTTAAAGCAATAAAAGCTTTAAAAAATGATAACTCTATTATAATTACGCAAGCAGATAAAGGCAACAAAACTGTCTTAATTAACAAAAACGATTATATTAATAAAATTGAACAATGCCTCAATGATAAATCAATATATGCAGAAATACCTAAAAATAATATAAACAAAATTTCAACTCAATTACATAATTATTTGAAAAATTTGTTAAAATCTAAGAAAATAGAAAATAAATTATACTATACATTAAAACCCGCAAATTTTAAAATTCCTAGAATTTACGGATTAATTAAATTACACAAAACAAATTATCCAGCTAGATTAATATTCCCTTTTAAATCACATCCCTGTTTTGAGTTATCTAAATTCTTAGTATATATTTTATCACCTTTATACAAAAACTCTCCGTATACACTAAAAAACTCATATCAATTTGTTGAACAATTAAAATGTTTAACAATACATGATGATGAAGTTATGGTCTCTTTCGATGTTATTAATTTGTTTACAAATATTAATGTTGATTTTGCCTTAAGTTTAATAAAAAATAAACTAATAAATGACTCTAATTTAAATGTTAGAACTAATTTACAAGTTGAGGAAATAATGTTTTTATTAACTTTCTGTTTAAAAAATTCAACATTTCAATTTGAGAATAAATTCTACACACAGAATACAGGGTTACCAATGGGTAATAATTTATCTCCATTGATCGCAGAATCAATAATGCAATATATTTTTTATAAAAGTTTTAAACAGTTTTCACCATTCCCTAAGTTTATTAGATGGTTTGTTGATGACTCTTTTTGCATAATTAAAAAAGAGTATGTTAATAAATATTTAACATTTCTTAATAGAATCGACACGAATCTGCCAAAAATTAAATTTACTTATGAGTATGAGTCAAATAATCGATTATCTTTTTTAGATGTTTTGGTAATTAGGAATTATTCTAAATTAGAATGTGAAGTATATATAAAACCAACTCATTCTAATCGATTTTTAAATTTTTTATCAAATAATCCAAAATCTCATAAAATTTCGGTTATTCGAGCTTTAACTGAACGATTATACAAATTTTCTAATAATAAAATGTATATAGAAAATGAATTGTTTAATATCAAACAAAAACTAATATCAAATAATTATCCCGTAAGTTTGATAGAAGATGTATTTAAAGAAATTTCATTAAAATATTCAAATCACTATAATAATGATATTATTTTAGATAATAAAAATATGTTTATTTCTTTTCCATACTACCCTAAACTTAGTGAAAATATACAACATATTTTATCAAAATTTAATTATAAAGTGTCATATAAAACGAATAATAATATTGTGTTTAATAATGAAATTTATGATTATTATAATATAAACTCAGTCGTATATCACGTTAATTGTAAAGATTGTACTGCTTTATATGTTGGAGAAACTAAGAGATTCTTAAAATATAGAATTTCTGAACATAAAAATGCTTTGCGTTATTCTTATGTTAAATCCAACATTGCTGATCATGCTATATTTAATAAACATGATATAGATTGGGATAACACAAAAATAAGTTATTTCGAAAAATCTTGTATTAAACGTAAATTTTTGGAGAGTTTTGATATTAAAAAACTTGAATTTAATGGTTTTAATCTAATGAACGATAAAGTTTCTAATTCAATACCTCAACAATATTACGCCTTATTTTAACCACATTCTATATAAACCAGCCAATTTTGGCTGGTTTATAATGAGTTCTGATGTCCAAAAACATTTATAATTAAATTGTGTGTAATATATATAATAAGCTTTTGCTCGAATAAATAAGTTTTGAATAACTCTGATCAGAAATTTTTGTATGATTCAATTGTTTATATATGTATATATGATGCCTCTCATCTAAAATAACAACGATTAAAGCCATTGATAATGATTACTGTAAAGTAATCGAAACACTGCAGTGTCTGGCATTAGACATATAAGTACACTGAAATTGTGTACCAAATTATGTTGTATTTAAATAATATTTCAAAAGTTTAATATGTGTTCAAACAACAAAATTAAAAGTTTTTCTATATAAATGTATAACCTTTTCAACAAAAAATATTCAATTAGTCTAATAGATATCCATTTCATTACGGTTTATTGTGCACAAATGATAGATTGTAGTAATGAGTTACTCATTTTAATGTAATTGATTTGTGTTTTGGTTTGCCTTATTTAATGAATTGGTCGCACAAAACATATTATAGCGCATCCGATAAAATAAAATCTATAATGAAAACATTGGAATTTCATAGGTGTAGCTATAAATACTTGTCATAAATGCATTAAACTCTCGGGTGATGTTTAATGTTGACGCCCTGACATCAGCCAAAATTCGTGATAACCGAAAATCATTTATTTTATAACTGAATTACTTTTGATAGTTTTCGCGTTTTGCTTCATCACATTATATTGAAGGAAAACAAAAAAAAAATTCGATCACCGAAACTTATATACAAAATTTTTAGTTTTTCTTACATCCTATCTATTGAAGAAGTATTTAGAATTTTGGAAAGAATTTTATTATTATTATTATTTAGTACGGGAAGGAAATAAGAATGCATAGTTGAATACATTAGATATGCGTTTGGCTGTTGAGAACGCAATTTGCATATAGCTTGGTATGCATGCTGTGTATGCTGTGTTGTGCTGCGTTCGAGCCATAGACAATGTAAAGCCATTCTAAACAAGACTAATTCATTGGTTATCATCGATTACAGTGTTGTATGTCCTCCAAGGCCAACACAGGCCATCACACATAGCACATATGCTAAACTGCTATTGAGCATTGCAAACATACAAGAATTGGTTTTTGCCCCAAAATTTAGATTTCTAAACAAACAAAACGTCACGCAAATATTTTGTTTTTAGCCATTAATTCGCATTAAAATTGGTGAACGCTTTAGCTGACGTTATGTTTGTATTGGCAGTTTAAAGATTGGGGCAAAAACCATCCATAATTCTAACTAAAACTATATAGCATTGGATATCACCGTATATTCAAGTATATTCGCCTATTTAGTGAGTCTGTGTGTTCGTGAGTGAGAGAGCCTGTGTGTGTGTGTGTGTGTATGTGTATGTGTGTGTAACTGTAACTCTCGCTTTAGTGCACTCACTCCACTCGAATCCACTCTCTCGTAAGCTCTCGCCACCAAATATTCTATGTTGAAACGAAACTTTTTTCTTTTCTTTGCGTCAATGTGTTCAACCATTTAGTATTTAGCATTAAACCAAAAATGCGGTGCAATGTAGCTCTGGTCGCGTGTTTGTTTGTTTGTGCCATTTGTGCGCCTCATGTCACACACATTTGAAGATATGCCGCAATATGTGTCGCTAACAATACTGTTTTCTGTTCAACTGATCTAATATTAATTAATTAATAATAATAAGGCGCTAATAATGTTTGATTGTTGTTGTTGTTGCAAGAATGCTAACAAATCTCGACCTCAGCTCTACTGTAACCACAACTGTTACTATTGTCAGGTATGTCTTAACACCTCATTTATCATAAAATCGGAGCCAAATATTTGGGAAATACGGGAAACGGGAGAATCGCTGATAAAACTTTTATCTGTTATATCGTCGTAACATAAATATAATCCTATTTCCTGTTGAAGATTATCTCCCATTTTTCCTAAAATGATTTTCGGTTTGAATATTTCTGTGATATGTTTATTATGTCTGTAGCCTTGTATTTACGTTTTCGTGCGTTTTGTCAAAATAAACTAAAACTTACCATATTTTCTTGAAATTTTGCTAAAACTTTATATTTAGTAAACTATACAGTATTTAAGAATGTTTTTCGATCGATGTGTTTCTGAACTTTTACGGTATAAAACAGTTTGTTTTGTTTAGTTGACCATTCATTAGTGGAATTGATGCCAAAATAGAATCGTAGTTTTATTTTTTTATATTTTGTTTGTTCACTACTGAATTAATTTTATACGCCAACTGTTTTCAACGGTAGCTTAAAGTTTGTGCCAAAGTTTTAGATTCGGTTAAACTAATTCAATAAAATAAGATTATAAATGAAAGAGTAATTGCGGAAAGATCTGAAAAACGTTAAACGATGCGTAAATAATAAAAATAAAATTTTTGGTTATTTTGCGCACAAAAATTATTTTTTAGTCATTTATTTCTTACTGTTTTGTGTATATTAACGTTTATTTAATTTGAATTTAACGATACAGGGTCTGGTATTTTAATTTAATATAAATTGCGCAGCTATTTCTGTCATTTATTTGAAATAACACTTAATTTTGTATTTTTGCCGAAATGGCCTCAAAGCTGAAAGATAAGCTAATTTGCTTACAGCGCTCATAAAGTGTTCAATGCTATCATTTTTGCTAACTTACCAAAAAAGCTTTTCGATTTTTTGAATTATCCGAAATTTTGTAAACAATCTTTATTGTGAATTTGTTGAACTAAGTAAGAAATCGTATTCGAGAGTTTCTGTGGTAAATTATTTAAAAAATGAAATTCTCATTAGAGACGAAAATGCTATTTTGGTTAACGAGTTGATTTTATAATTTCACGTCGAGTTAGCAAAAATAATTAAAAAAATATTTTTATGATAAATATAAAAGTTTTTTTGCTCTCTCGCTCTAATGACGGTAAAAATATAAATTTTATTATTATTTTTTTGGGAAAAATTTTTATTAAACGATCAAACAACAAATTCACTTCGCTGTAAGCTAATTATAAAAGCCAAATAAAACGTAAAATTGTATAACAAAAAAGGAATTTTTTCCTTGTAAATTATTTGGAAACAAAATTGTGTTGGCATCGACTAATTCATTATTTGGGAAAATCGAGAAATAAACATTAAAGAAAATCTCGTGTGCCAGCAATAAATCTAATCATTAGTGCCGTGAAATTCAACTATAATCTCGAGTTTTTTATTAAAAAACAAACTTAAATGGTTTTGTATTTTTTCCCGAAATTAATCATAGAAGCACTGATTAAGCGCATTCATCACACTTTTAAGCTTTGGGTATAAAATATTTATTTTAATTACCGTGCAATAAGAAAACAAATATAACCTCTTTTAGCACTAATAAGCAATATATTTTAAATTGGGTTGCATTAGCGATACTTCGATAAACGAAAATTTTGCTCAGCAATTATTTGTATTGTATAACACGAATAGATTGTTGTTTTTTCTATTTTGTTGATAATTTGGTACGGTTTTATTGTACACAAACTAACCATAACATAGTACTGTACAGGGACTTCATATTTTTATGTGTACAGAGACTGCCATCAAATTAATATTTTTTCATGTTTAACGAGAACGAGAGATGTTTGAGTTGTAATTTATGTGTATATATTTAGCTTTCATATTCAGATGAGACAGTAAATTAAAACTTCCTATTTTACATTTCGATATCAATCAAACTAAACAATTTAATAATTGTTTTTATAGAATTAAAATGCTAATTATTTCAGAATGCAATGAAAGCATTATTTTTTATATGCGAGTTTAATTTATGCCCAAACAGACGAGATATTTAGCTGATTAAGCAAATATTTTTTTATTTTCTTGCGAAAAAAATGATTTCAATAAACGTCTCATTTGGGAGACTAAATTAAAATGAATTATAATTGATTATATATATAAATATATACATAATTTTATTTTATTTTTCATTTCGTTTTGCCAGATAACGTCAGATGCTTCTTATAAGGACTGTAAAACATGTCCATTAGTGCCCACATTTCATGAGCCCATTGATAAGCATATTTACGTATCGGTAAGAATATTTATATAATATTTGAATAAAATTAAAATATTTTCACTCGTGTGAACTTTTTTTCTCTCAATTACACGGTGTTCTTAGAACTTCTTCGTTTTTTTGCCGCGATCTTTCAAAAATCAAAAAATAAAAGCGTTTTTATCTCTATCATCTAAACTACCAAATATTTGCTATTTAATTCTTTTTTATTTTTTACTTTTCTTCTTTATCGATATCGAAAAATTAATTCGTCAAGAAAAACAAGTTATGTGTGTGTTTTAGGGATACTTATAAAACAATTTCAATATATTTAATCTGATGCACACACAAAACTTAATGACTATAATTTTCTTGTTATATTTTTCTTCTTCATCATCTTCTCTCTCATTTATATATATATATATTTTTATTTCTCGTTTTTTCAATGCGATATATTGAACTTTGTTTTGTTAATAACATTTTGAAAGTGGCAATCTTAACATATCTTGTAAAAATTTTGTATTTATATCTCAGGCAAGTAAAACACATGCTAAATAAAAAATGTGGGATAATCATAGCCATATAACGATTTTAGTGGGTGATATTGCACTGCAGCTAATATTTTATATTAAGATTGCATAACGCACTGTGATTATAAAAGCGCAATTTAAATCTAATAACCACATATGTTATTCATAAAAAACATTAAATATATACATTTTAAGGCAATAATAATAATGTTCATTCTGTGTGGCCTTCATTACATTCAGGAAAAGTCTTCAATCTCGAGGAGGAGATTCGTGGAGCTAATGATGTAGACATACAGTGCATGATTGGAATAGAATAGTTGTCTTCATTTAGCTAATGATAGCCGATATGTAATATGCATGTTATGCTTTTTTATTATTTAAATTATTTAAAACACAATTTTTTTATTCAGTGTCTTAATAAGACGCAATTATTAGACGGGAAAAATTTTGGTTTCAATTATTTTTGTAAAGTTTGCGCTATAATTACGTTGCCTAAAATAACTTTAATTCAAATTCGTCGAATAAAGCAGATAAATATTTATTTGAATTATTCAATGCAACCATTATATACGGTATAAGGTGTGTATAAAGAGTTTTTCGAAAACAATTGTAAAGCATAACTTTTTTAAATATTATGGGAAACATGTGTTTTGGCGTCATTAAACTTAACAATATTTGTTGATTGTGTTTGCCCTTTAACAATAGAGCTATTAGTGTATTGTTATATAACAATGCTACACAAAAAATCTGTTAAAAATATGCGATACTAAACATATGTTTGTCCAGTTTTTTTAACGTCGAAAAATTAGTATTACGGTTGACAAAGAGCCAAATTATATATGTCTAGAAAATTGAACCAGAATTACATGTGGTAAATAATTTTTTTTAACTGAATGTCTAGAAATTATTCGCAGTTTATTCGATTTTACTTTCATTTCTATTCTATTATCATTAGCTGTTTTTAATTCTATTCCGATTCCTCTACAGTATCTGTAGTTTCATTACTATTCTAATCCTTTTATGCTGTTTGATACCAATTCTATTTAAAATAATGCGATTTATGCTTTGTTAAACAAAGTTTAGATGTTATATTGTTTTCATTTTCATTTCTATTATTTTCCTATTTTAATATATATTCTGAAAATGTTGCGATTTTTCATACGATTCAAAACATTTTCGACGTTAAAACTATAAATTGAAATACTGTAAGTAAAACTAATTATTTACTAAGTTTGTCAACATTTTTCACTTTACTGTATTTCCAATTTCACTGAATTTCAATAAGTGCTTATAAATTTATTTTTGAATGTGTATTAATTAAAATGTTTTCGAAACAAATTAAAATTTTCATTCAATGTTCGTTTACCATTTAAAATTAAAACCATATAAATGCCTTGTAATTTTTAAAAGTTTCAGCAAAAATACTGCTGAAACTGCTACAAAAATTGTTACAACACAAATCGAAACCTTGCAAACAGTTGTGTATTTGTGAATTCAATTAATGTAAGCTATTGTTTGATTGCGTTTAATTTAGTACACTTTATTAAAAATACTTGATCGAAATTATTTATTATGTGCGCGTGGATTTTTATGAGATAATCATAAATCAAGTGAAAACTCGAGAGTAAAAATTTTTTTTTACTAGAATTATCACTTTTCGTTCTTATCGATACTTATCAAAACTAATCCCTTTTATCAATATTGTTTAATTTTTTGCGCTTTTAAAGCTTATATTGCATATACTAGAGTAGCTTTCGTTGAATTGCGCGAAAATATCAAAGTTCGAACTCGAGTTTTATTATTATTATTTTTTTTGTTATTTTTAGCATACGTGAAACTATAAGTTAAATTAAATAGTGCTAATGTTGAAGGTTAATATACGAGAAATTCGCGCCATTCCTCTACTCAATACGTTTAACGTTACCGTATGGTTTAGTTTATTTTATTTATCTTTAAAACTTGAAAATATTTGAAATTTTTTCCCTTTAGATAATGAACTGTCACACGTAATCAATGTCACTAAATTTGAGCTGATATGTGTGGTCACTGTTGTTCGTAATTTAGATTATAGCGTTTTAAGTGCTTTAGATTATAAGTACTTCTATTTTTTTTGGTAATACTTCTCAAAATGAAATGCTTCTTAATTGGAACTGTATTTTGACAAACAATCTGTTTTTCAATTAAGAGAGGTTTTAGTGATTTATTATTAAATCTAGTGACGAGTAGTGGTTTTTTTATTTATTTTAGAAAAAATTTTTATCGATTAATTTCAATGTAATTTTCAAAGCGGTGGTAAATTTTTTTGTTTATAAAAAAGAAGCAAACAAAAAAATTAATTATAAAAATAAGTTTTTAAGACAGATTTAAAAAAAACTTGAAATTAAATGTTTACATTATTTTAAAACTTAGTTTAATATTATAAGAGGAACTATCATGTAAGCACTATAACGAACAATAAGCAAACTTGTTTTAGTTGGCGTCATGCCATTTATGTGCGTTTTTCTGTTCCTTTTTGTGCCATTCCTCTCAAGAGTTCCTTTTTTGGTATATTTATGTAGTTTTACTATTTGGTACACGTTGGCGTACACAACAAGTTATAGCGAAATAAATAGTGATGTTCATAAGTTAGCGGTGAGCTGAGATTTGCTTTGAGATATGCCGCAGTTTACGCGCAATTTTCATTATACCTGACGGTGGGCTTACAAGTTCGAGCTTTGAGCGCTTAAGCTCGTCCAATAAACAACAAGTACCACACAATAGCTCTCAGCATATCCGAGGCGGGATTAAGGAATTGTTTGCTCGAAAATTTTCTCATTAGCTCTTAAGAATTTAGATGATTATTTAATTCTTTTCATAGTTTGAGGTGTTTTTAATTCGGTTCTCAATTATCAGGCAAACAAATAACAACGACTTCTCAATTACACGATCGTAACTTGAACTCAATATTTATAAAATATAATATATGATAAAGTTTATCTCTCGTTGAATTTCGTGTTGAACTTTTGATGGTATGCCAGCTAATTTTGAGAACGTTTCAGAAAGTGTTTTCCCTCTCAAACAATTTTAGTTTAAAGATGCTCGAGCTTTGATGTCATATATTTAAAGAAGTTTAGGTACATTTCTAATTCAAATGGTAAATACTGGCAGTGTTACCAAAAAAATACTGATATGTATTGCAAATGTTCTTTTAGGTCAAAATAACAGCAATTATTATATAATCTTTACGCTTAAAGTGAAGGGAAGAGATTTGTTTCTATTTGTCACCAACTGTGCCTCCAAGCAAAAAGCACGCACACATACGCACATTTAGTTAACGTTTTAAAGGTAGACAAGTAATCGAAATTTTATTTACTTAAATTGAGTTTTAAGCAAAAATGCGGCAGAAATGCAGACCACCCACTCTTTTCTTTGTGTGAATTACAGTGACTCTTAAAAACTATAGATAGATAGAGGAGAGCGAGAAGAAAACAAGTAGAATGTGATGCGATGCTACCTAAATAGCATGCGTAACATATTTGTCTCTTACGCAACAACTAATCGAGCAATCGGTTCTCTCTCTCTCCTCTCTGCTGTACTTTACTGTATATACTGTATATATCTATGTGTATGTATGTATATGATATTAAAAGATGTGATCCAATATAAATAATCAGATTTTTGTTTTCGTTATCGCGTTACTAATTGCGATAAAGTAAATAAAAACAATTTCTTTCAGCAGTCCCTTTAAACGGAAAAATAAATTTTTGTCTATACATAGAAGTGGTGTGTGCTTTGTATTAAAAGAGTTTCTGTTTGATGAGTTCGCTATAAACAATGAGCTGTTTTGTTTTCCATCCAGAAATTAATCTCAATCTTCGTTTTACAAAACACATCTTTATTTATATAAAACGCATAAATTTGTGTATTAAACCCATCTCTCTCTACTGTGTTGACGACATTTCGCTTGCCATTACTTCTTAACATTATTTTAAATTAATCTATAAATTATTGATAAAAACTGCACATTAATTTCAGAAAAAAGGTGTAAATGACCGAAATTTTGTGCGAAAATTTATTAAATTTCTGCATATAATTTTCTCACACATTTATTACTGTATTTTTTTCTCTCAAGACTACATTTTACATAATTTATGACTTGATACGCATTTTGATTAGATTAATAATTTTGTTAAGTGCTCTGTCATTCCTATTATAACTACACTCTTTCTCGGTGTTGTTTTTCTAAATTAATTTTTTCTCAAAAGCCTATTTTAATATCGATTTGCGCTATTACTGCGATTTTCTGATGTATTTTTTAACCGGTTTTATTGTGAAAACATTTAAACCGAAATAATGCTATCGTTTATATTACTATTACATCAATTATGCTAATCTTTTATCAGTTTAGGCTATATTCTAAATGCCATTTAAATGCATTAATTTCAATTCAAAAAAGTTTTTGACTCGCAAATATTCCAGTGGAGTATAATTCCTTCGCAAGATTTCGAAAAACACATTCGAAAATACCATAAGTTTTTTGATTAAGTATGATAGTTAAATGAAATGCAAATTTAGTTTTTTTTGCTGTAAAAAAGTTTGTGCGCAGTAGAACCGGTTTAGCGTCGCAGCGAAACAGCGAAACGCCCGTATGGTTAAAAAGATTTGCAGCACAAGTCTGCAGTTAACAAAGTTTTGCTCACTTCGTTATTTGAGCAGAAATCGTGTGTATCAGCTATACAGCTATAGTTAGAAGTGTTGAGAAAATGCTTCAATATATTACCGCATAGTAATAAACATTTTTTATCTCGTTTATATAGAAATGAAACTGTTGTCGTTATTATTTAAGTTTTTTATGCGTTAATGGGTTTGCGTTAAACGCATAAATGTAGCAAATACTGCATTTAATAACGCGAATAATGTACAGCTGCCTCTGCCTTGACCTAACGTTTATATGCAGATATCACTAAAAAAAACTTTAACACAACTAATGGTTATTATATTTATATACTTACGATATAACACTTGCTATGTAAAAACTATATATTTATTAGCTCTTTTTTCAACATTTCACACCTAAAATTGTATCCTATTATAAAAAAAACTTTTACGTAATAATTCGTATTTTTCTCTACTTATTTACTTTTTTGTGTGTAATGATGCTTTATTTTTTATTCTATAGATAAAATCATTAGCTTAAATGATTTATTCATTACTATGTTTGTTGTTTTTTTAATGTAGAATCACGAACCGTTACAATTGACACCTTACCAGAAAAATTCGTACCTGAGTTATCCAATCTGTGCGAACTCATCGATCGGTGATAACCGACTGCCGAATCAACGAACGACACCAACTTTACTTAAAGTTTCGACACCTTCTGCCGCATTCATTATGGATATCACATACGTTACTGAGCGTATTATTGGTAAGTTTAGTTTGTCGTGATTCTCTGTTCACTAAAAATTAACGGTTGAATAACATTTTGGCGAACGATTAGTTCTAACATTTCCTGAAACGGGATCAAACGAAACATATTGCGCTAATTTGGAAGAAGTGGTTCAAATGCTGCGCACCAAACATAAGACCAAATACATGATATTTAATTTAAGCGAAAAGAGGCACGATTTAAATAAATTAAATCCGAATATATGCGAGTTTGGTTGGCCTCCAAAGTTAGCGCCACCGCTGGAGAGATTGTGTTCGATATGCAAAGCTATAGATTCGTGGCTAACGTGCGATAGCAATCACTTCGCGGTTATCCACTCAAAAGGTGACAGAGGACGTACAGGTGTAGTGATCGCCGCTTTTATGCATTACACCAACATATGTGCCACCGCTGATCAGGCGTTGGATCGGTTTGCTATGAAAAGATTCTATGACGATAAGCTATCTTCATATATGCAACCCTCGCAAAAGAGGTACATTCAACTTACAGTATTATCTCTTCTTTAATATATAAAAGTTTCTATATTTTATGGTATTGTGTTCTAAAGATACGTGCATTACTTCGCTGGACTGCTTTCTGGCGCAATTAAGATGAACAACAATCCACTGTTTCTGCATCACATAATTGTTCACGGAGTTCCTAATTTCGATTCTAGTGGTGGATGTCGCGCATTCGTCAAGATATATCAGGGAATGAAGCAAATACACACAACTGGCGTATATATAGCATCAGATAACAGGGCGCGAAGGGTTGTGATATTTTTGGCACCCAGTGTTCAACTGAGAGGTGATATTCTTATAAAGTGTTACCATAAGCTGAAGAGCCCTCCCGGAAGAACAGTTATATTTCGAATACAGTTCCACACCTGTACGCTTGAACTCGATAGACTAGTTTTCAACAAAGAAGAGTTGGATGACGCCAACGCTGACTCGCGTTTCCCAAACGACGGCTTTGTTGAGTTTCTATTTAATACTTACGCCACAAAAGATCGCACTCATCACAACGGATTAGCGAGTGATTCCAACAAATCTGTTATCGAAGATTCACTGCACGATCCAATTGTTAAGTGGGATTCCTATGAAAACTTTGATTTGAATTCTCAAGTTAAGCCTGACTCCAGTTTGGACGCATTTGTGTCAGATATAAATAGCCCAAATCATCCAATCCATACTCACGGACCCGTCGATGGCAGTCTATACGCGACTGTCGCCAAAACTGGTAGCAAAAAATCTCCGGTGACTTTTTCATTACCTAACGGTGCTGTTGATAATACCAGTGAAGAAGCGCCTCATACTATAAGCATCGACTCTGGTATATCGTCCACAGTGTCAGCTAATCCTCATCACAATCTTCATACTAATATGCATTCGCACACTAATGGAACGTCGAGTGGCTTTCCATCGCCGATTAATGTTGAAGTTGAAGTACACAATAATCACGATCAAACAGCTGTTAATCGCAACAATAAACCGACGTCTGAAGAACAGGCAGCATTAGATGAGTTATTGAGTGGTATGTTGCAGCAAATCGAGTCATTTCCCGATCATCCGAGTACACTACGAAAGTCTAGTTCGTCATCGAAAAACGTTTTCTCGTCGCCAACTGATTCGAAATACTCGACAGATGCGAAAAAAACGCCAAACATGAGTAACAGTGCGAGAAAAAGTGATTATAGTTCCATAAGAACGGCATTATCCAATGGTGGATCAACTGCCAGCTCGGATATAGTTCCGACAACGCCGCGCTTTTTAACACGTCCCGTGCAATATAACACCACTGATGATCGCAAGTCATATCACGCTCAAACGGGAAGTCAACCATTTTCATACGGAGTCACTTCTAGTTCTCCCGCTATTCAACGCCGAAAATTTTTATCCGAATCAAAAGATTATGCGACTGAAAGTCTAGTGCAGAATCGCGACAGTAATGATATCGACGACGTTTTCAGTGATTACACGTCGTCGTCATATCAGGACGTATTCAGCGAAGATGGCACTCCTTTGACTTGGCTTCAAAGACAACAACTCAAATTGAAAACTAAAAAAGAGGGAAAAGGCTTAGAAGAGAGACACTGGAAGGAACGGCAACTGATGGCAGAGTTGCGTAGAGTTACTAAACGAATACCACATTCAGATGATTCGTCGTCTCGTGAAACTTCTCCGCCATATTCTCAACCGCTTCACATAAACACAATGCCATCAGTGAATGGTCATAACGGTCACAGCTCTCGTAACAGACCTTACGAAACGCAAGCAAACTCGCAGTTTAGTACTATGTCCTCTCCGATTATTCCCGCACGAAAATCTAGCAAAGATATTTCTTTCGATGATTTTCCGGATGAATGGAAAACGCCAACTCCTAGTCGACCATTGCAACGCCAAAGATCTGATAATTCGCATAACCGCGAACGACCATTCGTTGCAGTGAAACGCGCTCACGAAGAGGCCAAAGAAGAGATGTTTAAATTAGGAAAAACATCTCAAGAAATCGCTGCGTCTTCCTCTCTATATGGAACTGTGTATCCATACAGTCAGCATCACGTTTATATGCCAAACGCTAGAGTAGAGCCTCAATCATCATCTTTAACCAGAACTGGTTTGCTTATGCAATCACAAAATTCTTTTGATGAAGTTGACTCATCTCCGCAGTTGCGAAGTAGACCTCAACATTCTACCCCTTCATATAAAGTAAATATCAATACTTTATAAGCTTATGAATTATTAAATTTTATTTAATTTATCGATTACATAAATTAATAGAAAAGCGCTAACGATGAGCTTCCAACTTCGTGGTCGCCTTCTTTTGTGAGCAGTAGTAGTCCTCCTGGCAGTTTGAGTCGTGATTCAGACAGACCACCAACTCCTGGTTTTCCATATACTCCAACTCCTGGTACGCCTTATGTATACCAAACTGAGCCAAAAAGTCCAGCTTTTCATAGGTTCGATTGATATTTTATTTTGTTTTGTTTTATTTTACTGTTATAATTAACTACTAAACTCGAATATGCCTATTATTTGTTTTTCGAATTATGAAATAAATTATTTTAATTATAATTGGATTTTAAAAACTTAAATTACGAATTTTTAGTTAAATAGTTTATATAAAAACGTCAGATAATTGTAATTATTCAGTTTTCAATTTATTAATTATAAAATTTGCATTCTGTTAATTCATATTCTGGGTTATTGTCTATAATATTATGTCGACTCACTGCTAGTTTTTAATTTTTTAAAATATTATATTTTATGGATTTTATCCATACATGTTAACGTAAGATGAATCATGTAAATGCTTGTACATGTATTCAATATCTTTAGTTTATACAGTTTAAAGTTATACAGTTTTCATATGCGAATTTAGTTTTAAAAATTATTTCGGATATAGAAAAGATAGTTTAATTAAAAAATAACCAAAAATGTATTGCTGCAATATTTTTGAAATTCAAAAATATTTTCTCAGAAAAGGAGCACAAAGTCCTTCAACACCTACAGTACAATTTGGAGATCGAACATCACCTGGTGGTTCAGTCTATTACGGACAATCGCAGCGATCAAGTTTACTATCCCTTAATGATTCAGAAGTGATCACTCAACACCCGTTTTTTGTTAAAGATACTTCTAATTATTGGTATAAGCCTAACATATCTCGAGAAGAAGGTAAATATATTTATTTTCAACTCGTCGAATAAATAAATACACACTTAATTACCATTACAGCTATAAATATGTTGAGAGATAAGCCTTCAGGTACTTTCGTTGTTCGTGATAGCAACTCATTTCCGGGTGCCTATGGTTTGGCACTGAAGGTATCGACGCCTCCACCTAATGTCCAGTCGAAAACAGGTAATTATTAAAAGAATAAGTTTTTTAATTGTTTTAATTTAGTTATTATTATATTATTGTTATATATTAGGGGACATCTCCAATGAACTTGTGCGCCATTTCTTGATAGAACCCACAAATAAAGGCGTTCGTCTTAAAGGATGTCCTAATGAGCCAACATTTGGCAGTTTGTCAGCATTAGTTTATCAACATTCAGTTACGGCTATGGCTCTGCCGTGTAAGCTCATTATACCCGATTCGGAGCTTTCCGGTGAAATACTATCGATAGATAAGACAATGGGTAACGCGATGAGTGACACATCGGGAAGTATATTAGCTCAGGGAGCGGCTTGTAATGTGCTTTATTTGGTTACCGCCGATATGGAGTCTTTAACTGGTCCTCAAGCGGTTCGAGAAGCTGTTAACAAATTGTTCTCGAAGTCGATTGCTGTGCCAACTGTTGTACATTTCAAAGTTTCATCCAAAGGAATCACTTTAACCGACAATAATCACAGGTTTTGTTTTTTATAATCGTCTAATTAACGTTAAAATATACGCAATCTTGAAATAAAATGATACATTTAGAATTTGCAAAACAAATATATAATTCTTTAGAATCATAAATAAATAAATAATATGCAGTTTTGGCTATTTTCTGGTGGCAGTGAAGTTTTCAAAAAATCGCTTTACGAGTTAGTTTTATGTTGAATGTTTTTCATTATGCGTTTAGTATTTATGGTTAAATAAAAGCTTGTTTTTAAATGATATTTAAAATTGCAATTATATCGCCTGTATTTGAAGAGATGCCTAAAAACGTGTTGCATTTGTTTTTATTGATTATTGAAATAATTGTTTAGCGGAAAAAATTTGTTTTTTAATGACTACCAGGCCATAAACTTTATGTTATAATTTATTTTCACGTAACATAAAATTTGTAATAATAATAAAAATAGAAAGATTTAGTGCAAACGTTTTGCAAGAGATTAGTAAGGATTTCAAATTTTATTGAAATATTTGGAATTTTATCTTTTTCTTTATTGTTTTTAACGAAAGATTTTTTAAAGCTCACTTTTTATAAAAGTAGAGCTTATGCTTTTGACACTGTCCATCCGTCTGTCTGTGCGTTGGCAGTTTTATGGTAATAAAGGGATTTCTCCTATTTCTTAAATTAATAAAGTGATTTGTCGTTTTGCCATCTTGACTCTAAAACTAATATAAGCTTTGTAAATATGATTTTAAACATTTAGACAAAATTCAAACAACTCTTTAATTTAAAGTTTATTGTAGCTTTCAGTGA